>VDFB02200965.1:0-39740 GCA_007258455.2 Sequoia sempervirens | reverse complement strand
AAACCTCTTCACTCGGCCAAAATGTGATCATATCCTTGACGTCATCTTTGAAGTCACTTCTCAGGAGTCCTTTCGGCCATCTAGAAATAGACGATCTAGGCTTTTTGAGCCATTGAGTATTTATCAACTGTTTGGCTTTATTAGGATCAGCATCAAAGATCTCTTGTGCTTTTGATATAGAAATGTCAATATATTTCTCCATGTGAGGAACCTTGAAGACGATGTCAAAGAAATCGGGGTCGAGTCTGAGAATCTCTTGCCCGAAAGAGTCGATCACACTTCTGCTTGATGTAATGAGACGCAACTTGAAGAACAAACTCAAGATTGTGCGCAAATTGCGGGGAACATCACACCAAGTGGAGATTGCTGTGTACGATTGCCCTCATTGAATCAGGGAGAGGCTTCGTCTCTGTCAACTTTGCGAAGTCAACCAAGTCTTGATGGCCAACTTCTGTATCCTTTATTTCTTCAACTTTCGAAAGCACCATAGTTGGCGGATAAACGCCTTGATATTTGTACTTCATCTTGCTTTTTGCTTTCGAAGAAGAAGGAGGCTTCGTAGCAGTCATCAAAAGAAACTGGAACACTGAGCACTCTTGACTTGACGATCTCTGAGAGTAGACTGCAATCCGTCTAGCCAGAACAAACACCAATTGTTAGGGGACATAGGAAAGCGTGAAATGAGCATGAGGGCGGAAAAGCATGGAGCGGATGGCGAAGCACGCAAAACGATGCACGAATGCGGAAAAATGAAGCTCAGGAATGCACTGGTCAAAAATGAAGTTCATTTGGAAAGATCTAGGAAAAGACTGAAAAAAGTGTAAGGGCGCTAAAATTCAGCGCCCTTACATTCTGAGAAAAATTGCTTTTGGTGTAAGGGCGCTAAATTTTAGCGCCCTTACACTTTCCAGTGTTAGGCAATTTTGGTTAACTTTGAAATGTCATGGCGCTTAATTTTAGCGCTTTTGCAATTTTGGCAATTTTTTGAAGATGTAAATGCAGTGAGGAATGGCGAAGGCGCTTGAGCTTTAGCAAAGGCAATGTTTGGTTAACTTTGAAAGCTTTCGAAATCATCTCCATCCTATTACATTTTCATTCAAAGGTCAAAGGAATTCTTTTTCACAATGGCGAATCTTTCCAATGTTTACCAAAACGAATGAAGAACTTTTGACAAAGATATCTCAACACAAACATGGCGGGTAGATAGAAGTTATCAAGTGATAATGCGCACAGAGGAGAAAGGTAGAAAGAAATGCGTATGAAAGATAAGGGAAGAAACGCGTATGGGAAGAAATAAACGCGAATGTGTAGGGTGAGAAAATAGAAATGAAAAGAAGGAATGAGCATCGAAATGAACACGCACAGAGGAGAAAGATGCATTTAAAATAATGAATGAGGGTTCCATCGCGTATGAAGGAGAAGAAAAACGCGAATGAAGAAGGGAGGACGTGAATGGAAAGAACAAAAACGAATATAATGAAAGACGTGAATGTAAGAAACAAAAACGCGTATGCTAATCATGGACATATACAAATGAAAAGACAAAACCAAATGAAAGTCTTACCAGGGCAAAACGCGAAGCTTGTTGAAAAGAAGAATGGCGAAACTCCAAAAAACGTGATTTGCAGTTTAAGTGCAATTCGCCCAGCAAGAGAGAAAAGAGGACAAAATGAAAAGCAAACAATAAAATGGCGAACTCATTCACTTAATTGCAAATGAAAATTAAAAACCTAACTCAAGTCGTGCAATAAATTTAGGCACGAAAAGTGGCACGATTGACGAAAAACGCGAAAACGTGAAGAAACGTGCCAGAGGCATGAAAAAAGTTTAAGTGTCGAAAGAATGTAATGGCGCTAAAATTCAGCTCTTACATTTTTTGAAATTCATCAGATGTAGGGCCAAATTTTAGCCATTACATTTTGCACTTAGTCAAATTTTTTTGAATTTTCCTCGCAGGAACTTTTTCAAGCACGTGATTTTTCGCAATTTGCAAAGTACGAACAGTGAAACGTCGCGAAAGATCTCATTTCGAAGGTCTTTGCGAGGCGAACAAGGGGGAATGCTCGAATTGACTATTCGAGACTTGGGAACGCATTTCGAGGTGGCTTGAAAATCACTCCGTTATGCGTACTTGAACTTCACGAATCCTAGGAAACGGACAAGTTTCGTAGGGGGGTTATCCGTGGAACGAGCGCTGCTAGATTCCGTGATAACAACTTGTTCCTCAAATTTTCCCACCCTAGCTCCACACTTGTTGCATATGGTTTTGGCAACCTTTTGCTGATAATTTATCTTGATATTAATAAAATTTCTTGAGTTCTTCCCTCTCAGACTTCATTGGCCAATTAATGTGGCTCTTTGACTCTTAAAATTTTCTGTCTGTGAGATCCTTTATTAGGGTAATTATAACATCCCTCAGACTTTTCAATTTATGCAAAATCCTTGTCTTCTTTTGGTTGGCTGTCTGTCTGGTGGTGTGCTTGAGCTGGCCATTCCATCTCTTAGTTGACATTTCTCCATTTTTCAATACGCTTGCCTTTTTCTGTCAGTCACTGGTGTGTTTTGTGCTGCACATGGTTTGGCCCGGTCCCTTTCAGCAATTGCCTACACACTTAGACCAATTCATATTGTGTTTTCATGAGATTTAAGAAGAAATAATAATAATTCTTTTAATATACATTAGTTTGAAATATTTAATCTAAGTTCAATCAATTTGAAAACATTAATTAGAATTATTATTAATTTAAAATTAATCTAAAAGCATTTACCCAAAATCATTCTCTGAATACACGTTAGACAGAATAATCAATAAATATTATCTGAAACATTAATTTGAAATCTTTACTTCCACAAATATTCTGAATAATTCATTCTCCAAATAAACGTTTGTTCAATCATTACTATTAATAACCAATGAATTTGAAATCATTAGTCTAAATTAAACGTCTCTCTTAAACATTATAGTTAATAACTTAATATAATCTATTTTAATATTCAAGGGGCATTACACAACATCCATTGTTGAAAGACACATAACATAGTCAAAGTCAAATTACAATTTATCTATTTGTAAAACAAGATTACTGTAAATCATAGCATTCAATGAATAATTCATGCGTCCTAATCATAGAATCCTTTGGGCATTGCATTAAATACTAGTCTTAAATTTTAATCATAACAAGAAACTACAAGGTATTACATACCCATTGTTAGCAATCAGTGCTATGATAGCTGACATGTATATCATCTAGAATGTATGAATGGAAAAAGACACCTTGAAATGGAAAGCACACTTGCTAAATAGAAAAAACAGAAACCCATGGATTCTCTGTATGTACGCTTTGGGTTCTACATTTGAACATGGATATACCTGGGCAAACCTAGGCTGCAAATGCAAAATCTAGAACATACCCACAGTAAATCAAATCCCTGAACTTGTCTCCTGAGGAAATCAAACCAAACCAAAATCCAAATCCAGGGTTGCAGGGGTGCAAACCGGTAATTAAGTTAAATATATTATATTATTATATAAACATAAAATATAACATATTTTCAAACTAAAGATTTTTTTTAATTTTTAAATTAAGATATAAGGAAGGGGATAGCGTGTAGAAGGTGAGGATTGTGTAGTTGAAGGGGAACATTATCTTTCTTTTTATTAGCTTATGTTCTGTTTTCTTTTGTGTGCTTTAAAGAAATAGAAATGAGGATATGGTCCCATGGAGGGGGGCTATCTAAAATTTATCAGCAGGTGCTCCTTTGAAAATTTAGAAGCTTATAATCAGGTGGTCCCATGAATTTTATAAGAGCAGAATCTATAGGACGTTGACAATCCCATGATTCGTTTAAAAACTGTCATAATGCATCCTAACATCATAAATATAAAAATGGAAAAATATCCCTCCAAAATCCTAACCCAAAATCCATTGGGTGTCTTCTAGTTCCATTCCACAGGTAGACACTAAAAATTGGGTGCTAAAAGGTAGGGGATCCTATTTTTTAGGGTAAGATTCCAATTTATCTTGTAGCAGCTTTCTCTTCATTGCATGGGACCTACCACTCTAGAATTATAAGCCCTAAGGTCCCTTGCATTGGACCACTTCTTGAGGATTTAGAAACATGCAAGCATTTATAAAAGAATTTTTCCAGGGCTTAATTGTGATTAAAAAATGATTTTTTGGGGGGTTTGCAGGGTCCCTTAGCCATCTTGGGGATGAAGGGCTGCCCCTATGGGTGGTATCCACAAGCACGATAGAGAAGGTTATGTCCATTGGACATCCCTTATTCTTGAAATAGGTAAAACAAACCTCAAGGACACATTCTTGAGGAACATTGAAAAACTAAAATGAAACCATCTGCTAAACCAAAAAATTAGTTGAGGATTAACCATTAGGGTTACTAGAAATTTAGAATATAAAACCTTAATTTTATCCCTAAACTAAGAATACTTTAGAGTTTGGGCTTAGGTTTTAATTGTATTGTTTCTGTTTAAGTTTTAAATAATAAAATCCCAAGAAGTGAAACCTTAGGCTAAGCCATTTGAGTTAAAAACCCTAATGGTCAGGCCCTAGGGTTTAACATTAAAAATCCTAATAGTTAGAGCTTAACATTAAAAGTGCTCATTATTAGGGTTTAAGATTAATTAAAACTCAAAAGAAAAAAAAAGGTCTTTAGGCTCTTACGTGAATGAAAATGGAGGATATTCACTGATTTGCTGAAAAAAAAAGTGTGCCCTAATTGATTGGATTTGATCTAATGTGGGTCAATTCTAGGGTCAATTCTAGTCTCAAGTATTGCTACTTCGATTAACTCTTAAGTCTGCTATTGCAAATTTGAAGTCTACACCATAGAAATGAGGCTCAAAATGAAAATTGACAGTTTTATAAGGCAGACGAGGGCACACAATTTTTTTTGGGATTAAGTTGCAATTTAATTTTGAATTTCTCCCCATTTTTTGTACATTGGGATTTTGATTGTCTGCAAAATAATTGGCAATCTGATTCAGATCAGATCACTTACCAGTCTGAGTGTCGAGTACTTGTGATAAAGCACATGCTTTTCCAGATTTCTAGTATGGTTATTTTGCTTCAAATGGATTTTTTATCAGATACCTTTCATGCTTCACCTGCCTGGGGGTTTCATCCTATAAAAGTGGTGGCTGTTCCTTTTCTTTAAGCTGATCCAGTGGAGAAGCCTTGTATAGGTCTATCAACATTTTTCCAAGGTTTTTAACAACTCTTCTTCAAGTTTCATGAGGGCTTCCTCCATACTGAAATTGATTCCTTTGGAGATCTTTTACACCTTTTATTTTGTAAGACAAGGTATTGAGGCTGAAAAAAACCGTCAACATGGAGAGCTTCATTCTCTATTGAAACTTAGTAAACATAATGAAAAACTGCTCATTTGAAAGCTTAAAGTATCTACTTTCAAATTAAAAAAGGCACCTCAATAAAGTACTTGGCTGTGAAGTTTCCTTGATGAAGGAGAGTGTACTAGAAGTTGATGCATTTTTTAGGAGGAAATAGAACAACTTGTGACAGTTGCGTCTACCTCAATGGTACAAAAGATATGGCTAAGTACTAATTAGAAGTGGCTTTGAGTTTACATTCTAGCGAAACAATGTTTAATTCCAGTTGAACACTCTAGCAAAAAAGCTATGCCATTTGCAATACATAGTCCTTTTCCTGCCTTGTAGATTAGAAGCTAGCTTTGATGCCACCTGTAGCATGCCTGCAACCTTATCAGACAGAAATTCACAAGAAAAAATCAGTGAAGGCACCTGAACACCCAAAACGCAAAGGATTGCACCTTCAAATCCAGAAAATTAATGGAGGAAATACTTTTCCAAATAGATATTGATATGAAAATAGGATATAAAAGGGGTCAACAATCCCATATATTGGATAGATATTGATATGAAAATAGGATATAGAAGGGGTCAACAATCCCATATATTGGCATACCCTAAACATTAAAACCATGGCAGTATTCAACTGATGATTTTACAGGAGTGATATCTACCTATTAACGCTAACTAGAATATTCTAAGGGTTCCGTGCTCTTAAAGATAGTAAACTACATTTTGGTAAATTGAACCTAGTATTCACTAGGGTAGGAGGTGTACTTAACACATACAATGTCTATGAAAATCTAGGTACATTGAACTTAGTATCCACTAGCGGAGGAAGTGCCCTTGTTAAATTTGATGACTATGAAATCATTTAAGGGCTTACTAAAATATTAAAATATGATCTTTATATCCAAATAGCTCAATACATTACATCACAAAATATGTTGTGTTCAGTAACACAGCACTTCCATGTGTGTAAATTTGAGCTTAACAATCATGCTTTGTCATAATTTCCATTTGAATGTTGTAGAACATGTTGGTCATTATGATACAGTCCTAATTATATGGAATGGTTTAATTCTTGCTTCTAAGTACAGAGTTTTGCAATTTATCTTGCAGCTCATGAAGGAAAAAGATGGACCTATGGAGATTCCTTCTAGACAAAAGATGGAAAGAAAGGAGTCAATGGTGAAAGAACACAAGGAACAACACAAGAGTGCGCTTGAGAGGGCTGCTACCCTACAAATACCCCATGCTCTCTCATCATCTGATGACACAGAAATTAAAAGCAAGGATGGAATTACTTTGGATGAAGAGGAGAATTTGGCATCCGCTGGAGAACCTGCCTCAAGTGAACAAACTGCTAAGACAGACACAAATTGGGATGAACTCATTGATAAACTTTTTGAGAAAGACACATCAGGGAGAGCAGTCTTGAAGAAGAAAACGGATTCTATTTGAAAGTTTTCCTTGTATTATTTTATTTTGTTGATTGATCAATGTAACATTGCTTCTTCATTGTGGTATTTGATTAAATAAAGTGATTCCTTTTGTTTCATTTTACATAGATTATGTTCATGTGACTTATTCTCCCTATGTAGTCATCAGGGTGCAAGTCTTAATGATGAATGTAGTAAAAATACATTACAATTGAGCATTGGGCCAAGAATAAACAGGGGGGGTTTATAGAGCATGAACAAAATGAAGTCAGGTCCCCCATATCCATTTTCTTGTTATGTTATAATAGGTCATGCAGCATATTGGGCATTAAGCTACTTTTAAAAGAATGGTAATTAATAATGTCCTAACAAAACCTATGTTAGGATAGTGTTAGGATTGTGAATTGTTGTCATGACCCTTTTCTTCAAGAAATTATAAGTGATTATTAATTTATTAATTAATGTAAATAATAATGGGGCAGGGGGCCTAGTTCGATTGGCTAAAGCATCGCAGGCAAGAGGTCACGAGGTCTAGTCTGCCCTCAAACCCATGGTATTGAAGGGTGTGTTGCATCAATGCCACCAATCACGTGAAAAAAGTTTACCAAGCACATTGCAGTTTATAGAGGTATCTAGAGGGATGGATACCTGATTGATTCCTGCAGTCTAAAAAAAACAATAAATGTAAATAATAATTAAAATTTTACAATAAAAAATTAAGATAGATAATAATAATTAATAATAAAAATAAAATAATGATATTAATAATCATAATATATGAACATTAGATAAAATTAATATAGATGTATCTAGATTTGTGTGAGTGGAAAAATCTAGATTTGTCTAAATAGAAAAAATCTAGATTTTCTTAAGTTTATTCCATTCCATTATTTAGCACTTATTATTAATTGTTTAATCCAACCACATGCAATTAGAACTTGCACCACACACTCCTAACATATTAGCATACATATAATTTTCTATGGGTCTAATTCTTGAACCTCCTTGAAGTGCAAGTGCTAGTTTTAAATTCTTGATTTAAATTTTGAAATATAAAATAATAATATTAACATTATCTTCATTATTCAAAATAAATAAATAAAATGAATTAAAATAATGTTTAAAATAAAATAAAAATAAAAATAAATCAAAACAAAAGTTAAAGTATCTAAACTAATATTGGATATAGATTATTTAATGAGAGGAAATTTAATTATTTTCGTCTTTATTTTTAAAATAAAATAAAAATTGAATTAAATTATTGAAATTAAATATTAAAAAGAAATTAAATAATATTTAATTAATTGTTTTATTATCTATTTTATTTTAACAAATAGAACAAAGATTTAAAGCAAAATAATAATTAAATAATCAATAAAAGTGAAGAAAATTATAAATAGATCTAATAGGAAGACGGTATCACATGATAGGAGAGATTTGGGACAGACCTTAAAATTGGCACAAATTTTCCACAGGGATCTCCATTTGGAATTATCTATGGAATCGAGACTCCCTTCAAAAAGCAATATATAAAGCATAGCCAGTTCCATAAAAGAATTTCTAATGCAAAGTCTCCTCTAATTGATTATAAAGAATATATTTGCACCATATGATGGAAAAAGGAAAGACTTTTTTAAACAAAACTTGCCAAGTTATAGCGCAGAGTGGAAAGATTAAAACACTTGTAGGAAAATTGAAAGTGACCAAGGTTGCACATTTCTCTTTGTTGAAGACTACATACGATGTCATAGTTGTAACAAGGGTCTTCTTTGATGACATCATCAATCTTCATGGGTTTCCACATAAGATTCTTTTAGATGAGAACCTAATCTTCACCTTTTAGTACGAATTGGGTACTTTGCTTAAGTTCAATTTAGTCTACCACCTAAAGATAGATGGCTAGACAAAGAGGGTAAACTAGGTACTTGATGGTATGTTGTGTATGTATGTGATGCGTTAGCAATTTAGATGGCATGACTTTTTTTTTGGGTGGAATTTTCCTATAACAATAATCATCATAGCTCCTTGGGCATGGCAACTTATTAAGCCTTTTTATGATAGACTATGTAGGAAACCATTATGTTGGGATCATATGGAGGACAAAATTCATATTAGCCTCGAGATCATATAAGATATGGAGTGGTAGGTAGTTTTGATTTGTTAATCTTTACATGACACAAAGGATTTTACCAAAAGAAGTATGTGTCCAACCAAGACAATGGATTGGAGCTTTTTAGTTGGTGATAATGTATTTTGTAGGGTGTGAATGCATAAGAGTCATATTTGGTAGGGAATGGATTCTAAGCTCCCACCCCAATTTGTGGTTCCTTTTAATATTTTATAGTGGATAGACCTTGTAGCCTCACTTATCCTTGCTAACTATCTTATCTTGCATCCATGAATTTTTTCATGTTTTTATATTGAGAATATATGTACCAAACTTGACTCAAATTTTAGATTGGGGTGATTTACAAATAGAGGAAAACATGCAATTAGTATTAGGGTCCGTTTACATATTGGCTTGTTGGAGGTTGGCCTTCGAGGACAAGAGATTTATCAAGTTAGAATCTAGTGGGATCAATATGATGAATTCACATTGACATCGAAGGATGTACAATTGAGAGATGTCTATCATTATATTTTTAAGGCTTCCAAGATGAGGATGTGAGGTCTTTTTTCTTGTGATCCCATTTGTATCTTATGTACTTATTTGAGACATCAATACTATTATACCAATACATTTATATTTTAATTTTAATTATTATGGTAGAATAATATATCTCATACTTAGATGAGTATAGTTAGCTTGACTCATTTTCATGATTATATTATTACAATATAGATTCTTGAATGCATTATGACTAATTGTTATTATTCACCTTACTGACATGTAATTGAGATTAGATGGGTATATTCACATAAAACTATTCAAGTGTTATATTTCATTTTAATATGAATGTACATGTGACCGCTATGTTGATATGGCTAGGTTGGTGCAAGTTGATTATGGATATGATAAATATATTTATAAAATATTTTTTGAATTAAATTAATAATAAATGATTAATATGAATGATGAATCTTAAAAATTGGCATAGACAAATATCATGGGTTTTATGTAGAATCAAATTTGTTAAAAACATAATTGTTACAATTATTCCGAGTCAAGATAGTTATATAGATAATCAATCTTGTTATTGTATGTGGAGATGTTTAATTATTTTCACAATTGCTTTAGGTATCTTCTTTAGATATTTAATTATTTTCACAATTGCTTTGGTTATCTTCTTTAGATATATTTATGGTTATTGTGAGTGTGGAAGTGGTTTATAAATTGTTAAAGAGAGAGAGAGAGAGATAGAGAGAGAGAGAGAGAGAGAGAGAGAGAGAGATCTTCTAGAGCTTGACTATCTATTCCTAGTTACAGCTTGGTTATGTGAACCCTTGGTTTAGACTCTCCCAACAAGATTAGGATAAGACTACATATGGGGTTGGAGGAGGCATGAAAACTCTATTTTGGAAGCATCTTTTGTGTGAGTATGACATAGGAGAATTAATTGATGAATGGAGTCCTTAGTGTGATTTGTGTTGTGATTTTGTGGAATGTGGGGAATATTGTAAACAAAAGAAAAAATATAATTTTGGATAAATGTGAGATACTGAATAACGAGTTAGTATACCTTTGGAATGAGTCACATTTATTCTTCCCAGTTGAGTGGCATTTCCCCACTGCTCCCCCTTATTGTGAATTATTGTATGATTCAGTTTTTCTTTAATTAAGCCTATTATGGTGTGTATTTTGTATTTCAAGTTTCTGATGTGTTGTATTACTTAACTTTAGAGGACCTCCTAACTTGAAAATAGATTTACTTCTCAAATTATATGGTTTAAAGGTGAACACCATAATTGACATGAAAGTAATTAAGACAGATTTTACCTTTAAGACCGAGGATGAAGACTACATCCTTTGTTATGTTAATCTATTATTTTTTACCTTTATTGTAAAACTATTTGTATGAATTTAAGATTAGCATTGAAACCCACTTATTATAATGGAAGAAATTTTCCATATAATTATTTCTGAATATGCATCGATGTTTTAAGTGATTTGAATATAAGCATTTCAAAAGCAAGAATTTAATACAACTTTGTATTAAAAATATTGAAGTTGGTATAAATCAATCGTCTCTATTACATTAGCTCTGAGTTATAGTTTAAAAAAATAATGGAATATGACTTTCATGTCAGAAACAGCATCTGTACACTTCAAAAAACAAGCATTGGTACATTGAAAGTAAAAACGAATTGTTCATTATTCTTATATGAAAAAGGTCATTTACACGTATATCTCATTTTTGGCGTAGAATTGGTTTTTTCCGTAATCAGAGCAAAGGAGACATCAGTAGCATCAACATTTATCTCTGGTGTCGCATGATCTCATAAATGAATATCAAACTTGACTTGGAATAACGAGCTAGACCTAGAATGACCCAATCTATACAAGGAGCCAACCGAACCTCTATAGATTGCATCCAGGACCTGGGAGCAGAGAGAAAGGGAATGAATAGCACGAGAAACAATCTTTCTCCTTTCTCTTTCAAAATAGGATGTAAAATTCCACATTTTAACTTGAGAAGAAAATAGGGTGTTATTTCAGTCTAACAGTAAAATATTTTGCTTACCAATCAAATATATCCCCATAGGCAGTTGTCTAGCCCTGCTACTACTCCTTACATTCATCCAGTCTGGCTTTAATATCCACCCTTTGTGCTTGGACAAGATTATATCTGTGGCCTGGTCCAATCTCTGAGAGATTTCTGGCTGGAAGCTGTCTTGTATTTTTATCATTATGGTCCAAGTGAGATTTAATTCTCACCAAGTGGTTTTCTGATGAATGGCCATATATAAAGTTGAAAGCATGAACAGGAGGATCAGTTGGATTTCACAACATTGCTATTCCAATTCTAGTAATTGAGCAGAAAATGCCAACAATTTTAGAATGTACAAAGATTCTTTCATGTTAACTCCATTTGTACCATGCATAGGAAAACACGTATGTTATAGCCAGATATCTTACAGCATTGATTTTCATAATGAATGAGACATGCTTCACATCAAAATGTGTTCAAAAGCCTACTTACCACGTTCAAGGAGAAATTACATCTCAACTAAGATTGATGATTGACATGACTAATTCGTATTAAAGATGGCATTAACCAAACCAGCCTCCTCAAATATTCTTGGTCTTGCATGTTTAACATGTAAAGTGCTAGTTATTACTTTTTACAAGCTTCAACACAACTCAAGAGCTTGTATCTTTCTAGAAGCAGAAGCTGAAAATCCTAAGATGTTTGCATTGCTTCAGCGTGATAGGTTTCCAGCTCCTTGTCAAGTTCTGCAGCAGATCTCTCTGGGCCCTGACTTCTTCCCCTGCCACGACGTCCTCTTCCTCTACCACGGAACCGTCTTGAACCATTACCATGGCCACGGTTCCAGCTGTAGATACACCGAGTATTTGAAAATTATATATCTTGTACTGGCAAATTTCCATTTATCCTTTCCAAATCATATTCATGCACAAAAAAAAAAGAGTAGTTGAACTTTAGTTTCAACCTTCCCAATAGATAAGCACCATAGACCATTTTGTCTTGCAAACTTACCCATTGCTACTCCTTTGCTCAATGGAAGCATCAGCTGCTGCCCGAGTAAACCCAGGACTGCAACATACAAAAAATAAAAATGTCAGAAGCATAGAGATACAAACATATTCCTCAATACTAATAGGCATTGAAATATTGTGTATATAAAACTGGCAAAAGGATAACATGTAAATTATAATTTCTCAATGACTGCCTACAGAAAATATTTCATCCTTTATATTGACTAATTATTCTGACAAAGAATATGGTTACACTTAAGAGATATTTAATGTTCTCCACATCAAAACCATGTAGAAATGCAAATAACTTTTACTTAAATAAGCTTGGGCTCAAGCATAAAACCATACCCTGTGGCTTGTGATTAGCAAAAACAGAGAGACTTGTCTTAGCGGGAGGATATCCATCAATTCAATTTCCAGTAAAAGAGGACTTAAATGAAAATAATAAACAGCGAGGTGCATTCTAAATCCCTCTGGATCCATGCAGAAGACCCAGTTGTCAGAAAAGGAATCACTAAAATTTTTGACAACATATTCATTTTAAATGGTCTTTTACAGTGTGAAGTGCTCTCTCCCAGTCCAAATTCCCTAAATGCATAGATTTGAAAACAAAAAATTATCCCTCAGTGAAGAATTTGACTTGCCTCCATCCCATCAGAGAACATATTCTTTTCTCAGGGAAACATGTAAGATGTTTCAATTTCCAGTAGTGTTTGAGTCCAACAGTGATAACTTGGAAAGATTTAATTGGAAGGATGGTTCTGATTTGATTAAAATAAAACCCAAGCTTGTTTATAAATCACTAGTAAGCACCCAAGACATATTCAAACATTTAAACAAAAGTTGGAATATTGAAATAAGGGATAAAAAGTGGCTTAATATTTTTAAATGGTTGTGGAATAAAATTCTGGAACCTAAGAAAGCCTGTTTCAAAAGGCTGCTTATATTGAATAAACTTCCAGGTACTGTCTCTTCCCATAGCATGAAAATCTGTAAAATCTGTAGAAAGCCTGAAACTGTTATGCATTTTTTTTTTTAATGTCTCTTTGTTAAAGAGATCTAGAATTTGTTCTGTGGTGAACTGGAAGGTACATTATTTGATTTATAGAAGGATTAGATAGAACATTGAATTCTTTTTGGTTATTGTTATCTACTGAAATCCTGTGGTTTTTACGGAAAGCAAAAGATGAGGAATGGTTCCAAGACAAACAGAGGGCACTTACTGAGTCTACTAGAAGACTCCTATATTTCAATACAGGTTACAGTGACAATGGAAATATCCAAAGACAAATTCGTCAAGCTGCTGAAAACTGGAAAAGTGCAAATCAGCAAAAGAAGATATCAAATATGCAACCCACTGGACATTTAACAAGGAAGATAGTATTCCATTCCTACAAAGCTATCTGGAGTTTCAAGAAAAGCACAAGAAGATTCTTTGTAAATCAGAGAGAAGACTTCACAGTGGAGGTGGTGAGATCCAATGAAGACTTGTCAAAAATCGACCCATAAATTGGTTGGAATGACATGGAAGAATACAGAGAAAGCATTAACTTCTGAGAAGATTTAAGTGAAAAGCAATTTTGTAAAATCTGTAAAACATATTCTGCATATATACTCTATAATATAGCTGATCTGCTAGAATGTGACCGGACGTGAAATGAAATCTATGATGTAATTTTGTTATTAATAGTAAACTTCAAACAATTCAAACAAAAAAAAATCATGACAAGGAAAAGCAAATTCTTCAATTGCTGACATTGATATTAATTTTATAAATGTATTAAACATATGGAACATCCAAAAACTGTAAAAAATGTATAGATACGAAAAACAAATAAAAAAAGTCAGCAATTTATATTTTTAAAAAGCATTATGACATGGACATACGTCATCACCACTGTCTTCCGCCCTCTTCCAGCAAATGTCCCAGGAAAATTCACACGGGCAGACACAGGCAAAGTCAAATTAGAACCAATAAGCTCTAACTTCATTGGTTTACCATCAAGCTGGACATTGTTGTATCGTTTCACAGATGCAACAGCATCACTCATGTTAACATAAACCACCTCTGCTGTACCCTGTCACAAGTTCAAAAACAAAAGAGATGATTATGGTGTTGTATTTAGATAAAACCTAGTAAATTCTTTAAAATTTTCCTTGCAATTACTTGTAAACCTACAAAATAAATTTCACTTGTACATAAGCATTCTATAAAGAAATTCTTGATAATCAAAAATAACATGGAGACAGAATTCATGTTTACCAGTTTGGAACACTCTACCGTGAGAAGGCTATATACTTGTTTTAAGCTGCAGAGAATTATTGCTCTGCCAATTGAAGAACATGACAAGATAGTGAACATAGAATATCCAGAAAATTGTTTCTTGTGGCAATTTAATTCCTGCATTCTGAAGCAAGGGTTTTATCACTGATGGTTACAGTTCTCAGGATACATGCTTTTATGCCCAGCTAATTATTGATTTATAAAAGCTGGAAGCCATTTCCTACACTCTAAAGATCAATTTCTAGGATTCTGAACTTTCCTGTTTTTTTTTTTATGTCCAGTATCAGCAATGGCAATGGAAGGCTGTGGTAGGAAATACCCTGCACCAATAAATGGCACACCAGATGAGACGAAGGGCCAGAATTTTTGCTAAATTAGTATGAGGGAGAATCAATAAATTAAATTCCACCTTGCTCAGATTGCTAGCCAGGATGTAAAAATGTGTCCTCAAGTGCTGAAACAACCAAGATGAGAAATGAATGCCCTATTTTCCAGTTATAAGGAAAATAAACTAAATTATTGAGTAAAGGAAGAAATAGCATCAGTGATGAATTCCATGTCCTACCCTGAAACATCCAAGGATTCTTTTATTGCTCCATAGATTTGGTATTTCTCCACTGAGGAGAGTTCCAGCCGTCTAAATTCTCCACCAAATTTCTCTGTTCCTCAATGGTCTAGAGACACAACCTTGAATTAACAGTAGAGCTTGGAACTAAGAGAAATGCCACGAGGCCAAGAATCAAGATGGCACTACAATAATATACCCTGTAATATCGCAAACAGCCCCATATTAGGAAGGGTTGGTTAATGCATTAATAATTGCTAGTGCAAGGTTTAACTGTTGATGATTTCAGTGGCCTGTTGCTGGAGGAAGCTGTCAAAAATACACAAATTGTAGTTTGATTGTGTATTATAATTCTCCTTTAATGTTTGTTTTTAAATTTTAATTATTCTATTTTTTATTTTTAACAGGTTGCAAAGACCCATTTCACCTCTTAACACAATCGTCTTGAGACAAGTTGTGAAAGTTAGAGAGGCACTTTCTAGCATGTTGATTAGCCAAAATTGGTCTATATGGCGACAAAGCAACTCTGACAGGGCAATAAAAATTAAGCAAATGACATTCGATGACTAATGGTGGTATTGTGTGGAGTATCTCCTTAGCTTCACCAAGCCCATTTTGAGCATGATTCGCTATACTGACATGGACAAGCCTTGCATTAAAGAGATACATGATGGCATCAACTCAATGATTGAGAAGATGAAGAGCATCATAAATGCAAATGAGCAAGACCATACTTGGAGGGAATTTTGGAACTGAAGGCTTGATTTGAAAAAAGGTATTTAAAGTTGGTGCCCAACTTCATTTGGATCATTGGATTTCATTTGAGCAATTCTACATTTTGAGTTTGGGTCAGTGATTTTTTTAGTGGCTAATATTCACCAATCGGCCAATAGTTGAAATTGGGGATTCCAAATTTGGGTAATAGTACAAATTGTATGACAACCTGAATCGCCACATTTTCACAAAATTTTAATTTAGTCCTAGTTAAATCACCATAACATTTATTTTATTAAACTTTAAACTCAAAAATTCGCCACAATATTCAATACCTAATTAGATCAAAATCTAATGGTTGGGTTTGTATTTCATAGGTTAAAATGTACCCACGGAGCTCCATTTCCCATCAAACCCAAAATTGTATTTGGGTTGTTGAAGATTTATAATATAACGGGTGGGGTTAAATTTTGTGATCCAAAATATACCTACAAAGCTCCAAAGCCCATGGGGCCTGAAATTGCATTTGGGCCCCTACCAAGCTCTAAAGCCCACGGGGCCTGAAATTGCATTTGGGCCCCATGGGCATTGGACCTTTCCGGGTATGTTTTGGCTTGTAAAATAGAACCAAAATTGTTAGATTATAAATAAAATCAGCTATGGAGAAAAAGAATTTAAGGACGATTTAAAATATTCAATGTTTGATTTAAAATATTAAGGAATTATAGACATGAACACTACACCTTAATCTAGTCAATACTACCACCCTCAAGACTTCATTTTTCCATAGGAATCTAATTTTTTTAAAGGAAGGATTTGCCATGATTATTCATGCATTTTCTATTTTTCGCCAAGATTTTCTACAAATTTCTAGTGATTTAAAAAAATCACCAATATAATTAATATAGTTTTTAAAAAAAGGAAAGATTCACCTATAGAAATTAATATTTTTTTTCTAGAGAAATGAAAGATTTGCCAAGATTTTATATCTTTTTTCAAGGGGGTTTTCTTAAAGTCATCACTGGTTTGGGTTTGAGTTTGCAATTGAAGATGAAAAACCTTATTACAACCTTGTGCTCCACAAGGACAAAAAACCCTCTTAGTGCTCGTCTCTGGAGGTTTGAGCAATTGAAGTTGCAAGCAAATATATTGGAGCATTATTACTGGTTTGAAGTGCCATTTTCAACTTTTGTATTGCATTGCTGGTGAGCTACATCAACCTACTGGTCACCTGCAGCCTTCAATTAAGGGGGTCACAGCTATTGTGGAGACTTATACCCACTGCACTGCACTCTTTCATCATTCCAAGGTGGTCGCAGCTGAAAGGAGAATCATCCATAGTTTTGCTGTTGGGAATTCTATATTTGTCACTTATTCGGTGCATATTCATTGCTGATCCACAGTTGGCAACAGTTATCCAGATTGCTGGTTACAAGTCCATTCATCACAGCTAGTTCAATTCTGCATTGAGGCAACTAAAGTATTTATTCTTGCCACTAGGGTTACCATTTTCACTGGGCTATCATTCACCATTTGCAAGCCAAATCTAATCGATATTTTGGGGAATATCAGCTGAGTGCCCACGGGATCCGCAGCAGAAGGAGATCTCATCGTATCCAATAATTGCTGCTATTCACACCTACTTTGGCAGTGAAGGAGATTCTGGACTGCTACCACACACTCCAACATTGCAGACCAGAGTCCATATTTTTATATACTGTAAGTGCTATCTAAGATTTGTATAAAAGGTCCACCAAGTTTCCGGTACGGTGGGACAGCGGGACGTGTTTTGAGGACGGCATTTTTTTAGGGGATTTTTGGGGACGGGGGGACGGCTATATATATATATATACTAAGTTACCAGGTTCGCCCCTACAGGCCTGGGTCCGGTTCGGGTTCGATTCGGGTCTGGAATTCGGGTCCGGTCTGCCCAAATTCGCTGAGGGTTCGAAAATCCCTCTGTGGGTTCGGCCAGGGTTCGGACCCCTGACTGTGGGTCCGGACAGGGTCCGAAATTTTCGAACCCAGGCAGAATTTCACACCCAGGCACACTTTTTCACGCAATTTTGCATTTTTTTAATATTTTTTTTTACTCTTTTTTGGCTAAGTAGCCGAATCACTGGCTTTCCTACGATTCCAGAAACGAAACGTATCGGTACAGAATCGGAATCGATTCGCTCTGGGGTACGAACTGAAATCAGTTTTTCTATTGCCGAAACGTTTCAGAGATCAGGTGAATGATTCCGGCCGTTTCAAGGCCTGTCATGGCATACCCAGGCGATTCCAAAGAGATTCCGATGAGGCTTGACGGAAAAAACGAAATAAAACCTAAAAACTAAAAGTCTATAAGGCAAAAATCCCGCCTG
Organism: Sequoia sempervirens; assembly: GCA_007258455.2. Taxonomy (NCBI): domain Eukaryota; kingdom Viridiplantae; phylum Streptophyta; class Pinopsida; order Cupressales; family Cupressaceae; genus Sequoia; species Sequoia sempervirens. The sequence goes on along the minus strand of VDFB02200965.1, from coordinate 21,363 downwards.
CGTCATTTCACCCATATTCTATTTGCCGCGAGTGTGAAGGGCACGAAAGGAAGCCGAAGGCAGAAGGCATGAAAGGAAGGCAAAGAAGGCATGGAAGGAAGGCAGAGAAAAACGCGACCACACAGGAAGACCACGCAGGCAGATCATGCAAGAAGACCTCTACACAGACGCACGAAGAGATGAGGCCTGTAAGGGCATTCATTTTATTATTTAAATATTTTATTTTATTGATTAAAACTAAAAAAATTAAATATTACATTTATGATTTATCATTTATAATATCAATTATATCTTAATGTGTATATATTATAAATAAATTAATAATAATTAATAACTGATAATCCTAATGAATCAATTAAATTGTTTAATATTTTTTTAATTTCTAAAGACAAAAATATATTAATATATTTATTATTTCATTGTTTAATGTTTTAATTTTTTAATATATTATATTGTTTTATTTATATAATTTTATTGTTTAATAATAAATATAAATATTAAATATTAAGTAGATTAAGACTATCGGAAATATAATTATGTAATTATATTATTTTAAATTTGTATATTATTATATTTTAAATTTATATATTATTATATTATTAGTATATTATATAATTATTATATATTTTATTATTATGAAATATCAAATATGTATATTATATTATTATATTATAAATTTTAATTTTGTATATTATTATATTATTAACAAATATATATATTTCTGATTTTTATATGTTTTTGTATTACCGAACCCAAAACGAACCCAACCCCAAAAAAAAATTCCCGAACCGGCGAACCGAGTCCTCCAACCCGAACCTGAACCCAAAACCGAACCGGTAACTTAGTATATATATATATATAGGGAAATTTCAGATATTCATACAAGTACTGATAATCATAACAATGAACATTGATAAAGGTGCAAATGTAATCACCAATCATATTGACATATGCATTATAGAGTCAAACAAACTAATACTACAACTACTTAATTGCTTCCATAATTCATGTCAAACAATTAATGTGCATATGATATAAAATTTTAAAAATAAAATGCCCAAAGGCTTTGCACTACAAATGTCAAAATGATAAAGTCACAAATGTCCAGTGTTCCACAAAAACGCATTCCCCCCCCCTTTTTGGCCGCATTTCGAAGATGGGGACGTTTCTAGGACAAGGAAACGGGTACACGACATCTCCCTCCGTCCCACCACTGTCACCAGTGCTCCGCCGGAGATAGAGAAACGTCTCTGAGTCTCCCAAGGAGATGTGGAGTCTCCACATCTCCATGCCTCCTTGGGAGACACCTAGGCGTTTCTCGGGAGGTGGGGAGATGTCTAGCCGTCTCCTGTCACCCCACGTCAAGTGGATGAAAATAAACTTAAAATTTAAAAATAAAGTTCAATTTTTGGGGGTTGGGGGGTAACCCTAATTTGATGTGGGGCCCACCCCTTCCCCCAAAACAACACAAAACCATCTAATTTGGCAATTTCAGTCACATTTTGAATGACTAATTTTTTTGCAGCAAGCTGAAGAGGAGGAAAAACTTGTAGAAGTCTGATTGAAGGAGTGAAAAAAGTGATTGCAAGTGTGATAGGAGTGAGGAGCAAGAAGAAGAGGAGGAAGAGAATTCTACTGCATTTTGGCGAGATTTTTCAAGCACAAGGTAGGGTTTTTCAGATTTCTTGTTTTTTTTGTTTCATTTTCTGATTTTCATTTTTCAATTCTTTGTTTGTTTAAATTTAATTTTTTTCTTATTCATCTCAAAATCAGATTTGATGTTGAATCTTGAGGGAAAAATGACGAAGATGAATGAATCATTCATCATTTTGCCCTCAAGATTCAACATCAAAATTTATTATTTAATATTTTTATTTTAATTTCTAAATAATATAAAATTATAAATTGTAAACTTTGTTTTCAAAATTAAAATTTCAAATTTGTATTTCAATTTGTTAAACTAGGCTGATTTTATTTTGTGAAATGCAGTGTCACTTTCACAATGAGCTCCCAAGACATGAGTGGGGATGAGATGGAAATCCATTCTCATAGTGAACATGATTTAGATTTTGAACCTGAGAATGAGGGGGGTGACCATGGGGCTGATCCTAGAGCCCAATCTAGTTCCATGGCAAGTGCACCAGCTAGTACAAGTTGCCCTTCAGAGTTGTTGGCACAATATGCTAGTGGTGATTTTGATTCTAAGTCTCCTCTCAAACAGTTTGCTTCAAGAATACAAGGCACATCACGTTTAGGTGGGGGAACAAGGAAGTGGAAGTGCAACATTTGTGGGATTGAATGGTTTGATAGCCAAGCTAGAGTGAATGCACACTTTCTTTTTTGGACAAGAAAAGGTGTGGAGCCTTGCAAGTTTTTTAAGGAACCTAAAAATATATAGTATAGAATTGAGTTTAACAAGCTTTAGGGCGTTCCAGATGACAAAAATATTTCAATCCCTACTACTTTGTCTGCTAGGGCAGCCCTTCAGCACATCCATCATGCGCCACATACTTCTCCTCATGCTTCGCAGACGCGAGGAATGATGTTTGGATCTCCATCCACTTCCACTTCTAGTGCTGCTAGGGGGACAAGGAAACGCAAGTTGCAAACATCGCAAAGTAACCCCATAGCTGATAGTTTAATGTGCAACTGAGAGATGAGATAGATAAATCCATTGGCAGGGTCTTCTTTGCCAATGGCATTCCATTTCATGTTACACAGTCTCCTTAATATAGAGAGATGATGGTTATGGTGGCAAAGGGAGAAACACCATATGTGCCACCAGGTGAGACAAAAATGAGGACTTCGATCTTGGATAAGTGCTATTCCAAGATCAATATTTTGATGGAGAAGATGAAGGCATGTTGGGTGGCATTTAGGTGCAGCATAGTTATGGATGGGTGGACGGCCATTAGCCATCGTCCACTCATCAACATCATGGTCACATGTGCAGAGGGCCCATACTTCCTTAGAGCAATTGATTGTACAGGGCATCGCAAAGATGTTGATTTTCAATTTTAGGTCCTCAGGGAGGCTATTGAGGAGGTTGGGCCACAAAATGTGGTCCAAGTAGTCACAGATGTAGCCCATGTGTGTAGAGCAGCAAGAAGACTCATTGAGGCAGCCTATAGACATATTTGGTGGACCCCATGTGTGCATGCCATGAATAATGCACTCAAGGACATGGGGAAGATTGGTTGGATTAGAGGAGTGGTCATTGATGCGAGAGATGTGCAGATGTTTATCTGCAACCACCACACTTCACATGCACTCTTCAGGACCTTCACGAAGGAATTCTTGAAACCAGTCGAGACTAGATATGCATCCTATTTCATTCTCTTGGAGAGAATGATTGAGTTGCAAGAGGCATTGCAACTCATGGGTTATGACTAATGAGTGGAATAGGTGGGCCGAGGCCAAGACAGCACAGGGGAGAAGGGTGAGGGAGATAGTGAAGAGTGATGTGTTTTGGATTGATGCAAAATACATTATCTCCATCATTTCTCCAGTATTCCAAATTATTAGATATGGGGATGGGGATGCACCTAACCTTGGAGAGGTGTACTGCATCGACTCTATGCTTGACCAGATGAGGGTTGTTGTGCAAGTGAAGGACCCCTCTCTAGCATTCTACAATTAGTACATCCGGCCTATCATTTAGCATAGATGGGACAAGTTGAACACTACTTTGCATATGGCTACCTTTGCCTTGAATCCTAAGTGGTACAAGGCTAGACCGGGTTGAGTGACACCAATTCAGGATGATGAGGTGAAGGTGGGTTTCTTTAGGTGCAAAGAGAAGATGTATGATTCTAGAGATGCCAGCATAATTCGCACTGAGTGGGGAAGATTTGCCACTATTAGACGCTATTCAGATGCGACACAGATGGATATAGAATATATGGCACAGGAGGACCCACTTTTGTGGTGGAATTGTCATGGTCTGAAATCTTTGACCACCACTCTAGCTATCCGTCTGCTATCCCAGGTTTCCACTTCTTCAGCTGTTGAGAGGAACTGGTCTACATATAGCTTCATCGACTCTCTTAAGAGGAACAAACTTACCTCTAAGAGAACAGAGAAGCTTGTGGTTGTACACAATGCTTTGCGTCTCATGGACCACAAGACACTTTGGTACAAGGAGAGTCCAGCGGCAAGATGGGATGTAGAGCCAGAGGAGCCTTTGCAAATTGATGAGGATGATCCTACCACTTCAAATGTAGCGCTGGTTGGTGTGAGATTGAGGGATCTTGACCTTGTGGAGTCCATCAGTTCCAGTGATGAGGAGTTTGCAAATGATTAGAGGCCTCCCTTCACTACATTTTGAGTTTTAACATTTTGGCATTTTGTCTTTTGTAATGCTATTGCTATTAGTATCTGTATTTACTATTTGGCATTTGCTACTCATTAAATGATGAATCATGTAATCATCTTTATAGACTTTGTAAGTTTGTGATATCTCATATGACATCAGATATTCATATTTTCGATATAATAGAAATCTCCAATTTTACAATTTCATTTCTCAAATTTTATTTAGCAATTAGCATTCAAGAAATCTTCGTATTTAGATTTAGTATTTCAAATTTTGCTATGTTATAATTTTACTAATTTCCTATAGTTTCATTTGAAATGTAATTCTTATACTGTTATACATCTTTTCAAAACTAGTTTTTTGAGCACTATAAGTATATGTATAACTATATCAACACCACCCCCCCGCCACCCCCCCACTGCCGTCCCCAAACTTAGGCCCTTTGTCCCCCCATCCCCAATGCCCATGGAATACTGCAAATGTCAAAACCATAGTAATAGAAAGTATGATGGCTGCCTCTTCTTGACATTTGCCAACATTGCATCAAAATCAGACTCAGAGTCTGAGTCACTACCAATTTTTCTCTTGCTCACTTGCCTCTTAGCTGCAATTTTTTTTTGGAATTTGAAAATTAACTCAAATGGCTTTAAAAGCAAGTTTTATGTTTCATTTTAGGCTTGGGAGGGTGTGGGGTCCACTTAGAAACAATAAAAAAATAAAAAATAAGCATTTTTAATTTCAGAGTTTTTTTTTGGTAAAAACTTGCTGGAAAAAAGGGACAGCTGGCTGTCCCTGGGACAGTGGGTCGTCCCCTTGCCATCCCCGAGACGTTCCCACCAATTGGGGACGTTTCAAAAAAAAAGGAAACTTTTTGAGGATGCCTGAAAAACGTCCCCAGTACGGGTACAGGGGGGCAAAAGGGTAGGGGACACGTCCCCGTGTTTCCTTTTTGGTGGCCTATATTAGTTGCAATTTCCTCATCTTGAAGGTGTCATTTCAGTTCCCACTGTTATCCAGTTGCAAGACACATAAATCTGAATACTGTATGAGCTTCTATGTTTCAGTTTGTACCTCATTTCTGCTGTCAAAGATATTATTTGTATCAGCAATATTATTTCTGGTTATAGACAAATTTCAAATTGTATGTTGATCATCTATGCCAAGTTGATCTGAATACTAAATATTTGAGTACTGTACCTTTCATTATCAAAATGGCTTGCATTATTAATTTAGTTTTCAGTACGGTTTGCAGTGATTTTTAATTGTTGAATTCAGAAATACATAAAATCAGAAAAATTACACAAAGAGATATTCAGGGATATTACATGATTGAAGGTGACAATCATTTTGATTTGTTCTTCTTTATGTTCAAACTGAGGTCACGCTTGACATAGAATAAAGGGCTTAATATTGTTTTAATCTAATTGCATTTCATTTTGAATTTTGCATATAGAACCCCCTCAAAGTGGTTTATCATTATCAAATATTTTCATCTTATTCCTATGTTCTTCTCTTGTGCAAGTAATTTCATTACATCTTACCAAACAACTTGAACCCAACAAAGCTGTAAGTGAAAATCATCGTTGTTTAGGGTTTAGGTTGCATTTTTAAGGTCAAAAGTCAAACGAAACACACAGAAATCTTCGCCCATTATTAAAATCTCCCTAAAATCACCTCAACCAAGCTAGAATTGCCCAGGTATGCTCATGAACAATTTCCATACAAGTTTTCCTGCAAAAAGCCATGCCTTGGATAATTCCACAAGCGCATTAAACCTGAATTCAACTCCAAAACAAACTGTACCCAAGTTATCTGGTTTTTTGGCCAATTCAATAACATAGTCTATAATTTTATAACATAATTGATTTTGACACATTGATTTTTTTTAATTTTAAGTATTTGAGGGTCATTTGACTTGTAGTCTTTGAATTATAACAAATTGATAATCTATATGAAGTATTAACTTATAAGTTTTCTAAATTCATTCTTTGTGCTTTTCATGCATTAAATTATTTTTTGTATGTAATTATGTAATTTTTTTCTGAGTATTGGGTTTAAGTCAAAATTTTGGTCTCACAAGGCCAAGCTTTTTATCCATGGTTACAAACCTATTTGATTTGAAAGGACTTAAGCAATCTTTGCTTCTTTCACCTTGCAAGCTGGCACTATCAACTGAGATTAATTGTTCTAAATTGCATTAATAAGGGGATCAATAAGACTTTGGTCAACAAACCTAAAACATTATAGAGAAATCTTCATTAAACTCACCTACCTTCATCCATCCTAGCAGATCAACACAAAGATTGGATGGGTAAAGATCTGCAAAAAATGTTCCCCACTTTAAACTTTTTAAGTTGTTGACCTGGTAATGAAGCACTAATAGTTATGAATGATTGCTAGGTTCACTAAATTTCTTAGGGCAATGGACTATGTCAAGCACCAGTGCATAAAGCATAAGTTAAACTTTGCTTTACAAATTAAAATTTCTATGTTCCCACCAAGGGAGAGAAGGCAATAAATGGGGCTTCTCGAAGTAGTCCCAGAATCCTAGGAATAATATTGAAAAACAGTAAATATAGTGATGGAGAGTGAGAACTAAGGGTTGGGCACACCTAGAAGTACCCTAAAAATCATATGAACAGTATTTGAATACAAAAGATATAATATCACATCCCCAAGGAATATATAAATAAAAATCTAAGTAACCAAATCTACAGAAAGCCAAGTCGAATCTCGGAATCAAATTCTGAAATAATACACCTGTGATTTTGAACAGAGTTTGCATTTTATAATCATAATTATTTGAAAATGGTAGCTAACATGCCTAGGGGATTCCATCTCTAACATGGTGATTCCAATGCCCTTTGCCACAATTCCAAAGTCAAGTGTGGATTTCAACCGTTTTACTTTTTTTGACTTGTTGACCACTATAAAACCTTAAATGATAGCATTTCATGAGTTTTACCTGTCACAAGAGCAAGGAATGAGACATGAATGTGAAGGAGATAACATCGAACAAGAACAAACACCATTCTCTATTGCTCAAACATCTAAGGTTTTGAAACATACTCTTTGCTACTCAGCCAAAATAGCATGCTCAAAACAACCTCCACAAATTGGTATTTTCATTTTATGCTACTCTGAGTGCTCAATTTGACTAAACTCACACATCATGCAAACCCCAAACAAAAATTAAGGTTGCTCTATATTTTAACTACCATTAGCATTTAAATTTTAAAACTAGAAAAATGCCCATTTAACTTCAAATAAATATAGGACATCTATAATTCATACATTAACAATTTATTATTTAACAGGTAACAATATTTGATAATCATCATCATGACATTAAAACCTAGATTTCTTTATTTCCTACCAATTTGGTAACCAAGATTTAAACCTAGAAAACTGTTTATTTAATTTAAAATGCATGCTTTTCTATAATTCAATAACCCAGAATTATAAGTGAAGTATTTCGTTGAAATAAAAAATATGACTCTTAACTCATAATTATTTCATTAAAAAAAAAAAAATTCAAACTATTTCTTTTGTATATAAACAAGTATGATAGTATCTAATTTATTAGACACAAACTATTGATCCATAAAATGTTGAGTTTCATTTTTTTGGATCTAGAACATATTGTTCAATGTTTGTTTTCAAACTAGTTGTTGTAGCCCCCCAGGGATTTACAATGACAGACAATTCAACTCCATCAACCAAGCCTCCCTCACAATTGACCCAAGTTCACCTGTGGAGGCATATTGAAATGATACAACAAAATCATTGTATTATTTTAATATTGTACAATGAATATCTATCATGACATTCAAGTTTGACAAACTAATATCGAATTACAATATTGTAGTTCCAATTTGTAATACCTATGGTAGTTTTGTTTAGTATATGCATAATATGTGGTATTCTAAACTTAATTCCTCATAGGCAGCAAATGTGTATATATTTATGAATTTTACTTTTTGTACAGGTGTACCCAGCCCCAAACAAATTGTCGTACTAGTGTACCATACCCACATATCCAAAAACCCCATGAGAATGCATAAGACAAACTGAAATCACCCACCCAGACTTTAAGTTAACATCTTAAATGTAATCTGCTGTGTATAATATAATTTCTTCTCTGATTATCGAGTTTTTGCCTTTGACTAACAACCTCAAAGTATACATACACCGCCACAAGTAGCCTTAAGAAGCCCACTTTTAGCAAAGATTCGCCCAGTCTTCCAGATCATTAACAAATGACACTGGCCAGACAGCAACTAAAATTGCCCAGACCTGATGAAAGAATAATCCATTTCAATAACTTTCTAAAGTCTTTCCTACTCAGATGCCATCGTATTGATGATGGCTCAAATCATAGATATCTAGGCAACACAATCCTTGTGCATGCATCTTCTTGTTCACTAAAGGTATTCTCAAAAACTTCATTCTGAAGAAAGGGTGTAATACCACACATGCACTTCTTCAACCTCCAATATCTCAATTCTTTAGACAATATAACAATTTGGAATGCTAATTCCTTAAATCCAAACATATCTCCCATCGATCAAGGACTTCAAAGATCCACATGCTTATGGCATTGACACATCATATCATAATGCAGTCCTGTATATTAAAGACTCATTAAGTATTTCATGTGCATACATGGCATGTCACAGTTTAGTGCCTTACCACTATTTACTTATCCCCATTTCCTTAGAAAAGAATTTACAATTTTTGAACTACAGTTGAATATCTAATCACACACAACCCACTAACACCATTGAACTGGCCACGTGAATTTCCCAAACAGGACTTATCAAAATATATTTGCAGCTCATGTCATTTTTGCATATCTTGTTATAGAATTCAATTCTAGTAAATGGATTGTCCTAAAGGTAATATAAATCAAAATTGTAAGTAATAATGTCCCCACCCTTAGCATTGTTTTGCTTTGCATTTTTGCTAACATGTAAACTAAAAATCATAGGAGCATTTATTTCTTGCAACCAACTTACATGATAGAACAATCCTACTTCATTGACGGATGGACAGTGAAAAAATAGCATGTATTCTCCCACAGTCATAGACAAAAAATGAGAAAATCAACAAGAAATCAGATTGAAAGTAAGACCTTAATCCAAACTCATATTGCATGTCGTATAAAAGCTGGCCCTTCACATATTTCAACAAGTGATTTAAATTCCAAGCAAAGATAAAAGTTGAAAATGTCATTTAAGCATTAGAAGCAAGTAAAAACAATATTTTCAAAATAAAGAGTAAGCCTTTAACAAATAGAATTAGAAAGTATTGATAAAAGGAACATACATTTGAACGACCATTTTTATCATAATGAACAGTGCATCGTTTGAGCTCCCCAACTTCAGAGAAAAGTTCCTGGAAAAAAGAACACAACTAAGACTTTTGCATCTGTGCCTTTGAGGGTCAAAACCAAACTATGTACAAATATTTTATTCATGACAAACTAAAAGCATCACAAACATAAAGCTAGAGAAAGATAATCATAAAACAATAATAAATGACACCCACTAAAATTTGCTGCATCATATATTATACAATAATAAGCCCACCCTCTGCTTTCCTAACAAACTGATCATCAAGTAGAGAACTCGCACAGTACATGATTCAGCGAGATGTCAACGATGGTTGAGTGAAACCAAACTAAGATAAAATTACTATCAGAAATAGAACACACCGTTAAGCTTAAAATAAAATAGAAATTACTATCACTGTACCTTTATATCAGAATTTGTTACTCCAAAATCCAAATTTGAAATGTACAATTTCGCACCAGCCTCTGGTCCAGCAGGTACGCCAAGAGCTGCCATGCTATTCTCAAACATGTCATGTTGCCAAATGACATCCTTGGCAAGACTGAATGACTGCATTTACAACCCACAGATAACACAGTGATCCTACAGAACCAAAACAGTTAAGACACTAGGGCAGAAACATTTAAGATCATTAAGAAAGAAAAAACAAACCCACTGGAAATCATAATAATACAGTTGAACTGTGCTAACCGATTGGAATATACATAAACTGCTACATAATTCCATTTAAAGAAAAAATAATATTGTATGGACACAATTCTAGAAATAAAAAATAAAAAGAAATACCACTACTAAACCAGATGGCCACATGTAAGTATATAATGAGACAAACAAATAGCATTATAGGGGTTCAATTAATGATAAATTAAGTACTGGAAATGATTAATTTTTAAGAACAAAGGCAAAAAAATATACATACTGATACATAATACTGTTAATAGAAAAGCAGAGTCCCATAATGGAATACTTGATCATGCATACAAAAAATTTATGTTACTGATACCTCCTTCTTGATCTTGTAAAAGAATATAGCCAACCACAAAATCCTCATCTGAAGATTTTATATGCCCCAGTCCTAGGAGATCCTCACGTGCCTCGAAAATCCCAAGAACCAATCCATAGCTCACGGCTCAAAGTGCAGAGTAGGTGTCTCACAAAACAGGTTGAAGAGGCACTCTTTACATTTCTTCCACTAACAAAACTTGATCCCCATGCACATAACTTTTCCCTGCCCAGAAATATTATTAAGTATGTGCAGAGTAGCCAATTTGAGGATTTCAAATTTAGATAGGATTCAATGGGTGCGAGTGTCCTTGCAAAGATACGATCTTGCCATGCAGATTGAGTAGAATCACAATGTTTTTCTTAAATCCTTACTTAGAAAACTCAATTCATTCAGGGATGAAGGCTGCAGAATGAAATGCAGGGATATATCCACGGAAGTATTGATTTTAAGGAAAGGGAGTTCAAAAGCTTGTCGATTATCCATGGATCCCAACAGAGATCAGGTCCCACATTTCTAAATTCTCGTGCATAAGCTTCTATTCAATCAACTCCTCGCCGCTTCCATTTAGGTTTGTCCAATAACGATATGAAGCAAAAGACCTGATGAGGTTGACATTAGCCAAACAACCAGAGGTTGCCTGTCCCATTCCCACGAAGAAAACCAACATAAATCGAGTTCCCTGAAAAGCTCGATCTGGATCACGCCGTGGACGCTTTTTTGATTCCATTTTTCTACTACGAAATAAAACAGCCAAACCTATATAATATCCCACTATATCTCAAATAACTATTGGAAGACATGCACAAAATGGGTTTTCACTACTTGGAGCGAGATACAAAATGAGCATCAGATACTTGAGGATATATGAAAATGGGTATCCAATATTTCAATGAGATACACAAAATAGGTATCCATTATTTGGATAGGAAAAGAAAATTCTCCAAATTGCAGACATATACAAATTGGGTATCCTCTAATTGAAGAGATATTATAATGGGTACCCAACTATCTTGAGATATATATACAGAATGGGTATCCGTGTAGATAGCTTGCCTTCGCAATGGAATAGGGTGAAGCCCTGTTGACCCTGAGAGGGTTTCGGCGGCCGCGACCGAACCCTTCTCCTCTTGTCCCACCTCTGAGTCCTCCTCTGCCTCTGCCTCTTCCTCTGCCTCTTCCGCCATTGAACTGCTGCTGCTGCTTATTGTTCTTTATCAACTCGTCTAATGACATATCCAGGGAAGTCGCCATCAGGAATCGAACCTCTGATCTGCTGCTGAAAAAATACCAGAGCTGGACCTTTTCACAGACTGAACTGAGAAGATTGCAAGATAATTAGGGTGTGTTTGGATAAAACCAGGAAGCGGTGTTCAAAAACACGGAGTCCTGAAAAGCATGTAATGGATGTGCAATGTATATGGAGGAACGAAGGACTTGAAAAATGGAGAAGAAACAGAAAAAATGAATTAAAAATAGGAGAAACAGAGACCTCCCGCACGAACAAATGGGACAAGGAAGGACGGGCGGGAGAAGCGTGTAAAAGGTACTTGGATAAATAAAAATTCCTTTGACAATATGCTGAGTTGTCGTCTGCCCAAGATTCAAATTAACGATAAGAAAATATAACTTTCTTTGAACGACTTGTCAATTAGTGGAAGGGTGAAAATTGCAGACTATGCAGTTTTGGACTCAACTTGGTGGAGTTTTTTATTATGTTCGAGAGATAGATGGGGCTGGAATGTAATGATATATATCAGTTTTTATTTGGAAAAAAAATGAACTTTTAAGGATTTCAAACATTTCTTATTTGATGTACGAAAATTAATTTTAGCTTGCAATTAATGTTTTCATTAAAAGACTGAAATTTTTTTGTCTCCACTACAAGAATATGGGAGCTTTAGAATCTCAATATGTTCGCATCTACTTTTTGTTTATTGTTTATTGTGAGTAGATTAAAGCAATAGTTGTAAGGAGACTGGTTTTTCATATCAAATGTTCTATCAATTCATTTGTCAACATTCTCAAATTTTAATGCGATTATAAATTTGATAGCTCCTATCAAATATCAAATTTTTGGTTTCATTTGTTTTTAATACAAATTAGTTGCAACAAATAGCATTTTAAAGATGACAATGCTTTGAAAAAAAGACATAGATTTAGAAGAAATATCAATAGTATGTTTATTTGTATCTATTTATTATTTTCTTGAAGTATGAGCTATAATATAACATAACATACATATACATATATGTGTGTATACATGTATATATGTGTATGCATGTGTATATACATATATACATGTATGCATACACATATACATGTACATGTGTATATACATATATGCACGTACATATATAGAGATATACATAGATATATATATGTATGTGTATATATGTACGTGTATATATGTATATACATGTGTACATGTATATATGTGTATGCATACATGTATATATGTGTATCTATATATATTTATATGCATGTGTGACCATAATCATAGTGTTAACTAAACATGCTAGATCGAAACGAATTTAAAGTCCATTTAATTACCTAAGTCATGATCCCAATAAAATATTTAATATCAACAAAGCGAAGAAGCCATTTAAAACTAACATGTTGTATAAACGTAAAATTACACCCCTCGCAATTTCACATACATTCTTGCATCCACTTTGGTGTCCACTCCCTTAGCATCTTGAGTAGGCTCATTTTAACCCTTACATCAGCCTTTCTCCCTCTCAGGATGCTCCAGCACCCTTTTTTAGCAGCCACCCTTGCATGTTAGCTTGCATCGAACTTTGTGTTTTTTTCCATTTTCATCGTTTTGTAGCGTGACATGTTCGAACACTAGTGTGTTGCGCAGACGCCCGCATGTCGCGCTAGCGTTTTGCGATGTTTCAACGTTCAAACAATCGTTTTCGTACATGTTTGCCACTTGTCACCTTCTTTGGTTAGTGGTAACAGCTCAAGATGCTTTGTAACTATCCGGGAAGCTTCCTTTTGCTTCTTTTCTCTCTTTAAAAGATATCCTTTCACTTCATTGGCAACTCTTCCTCCATTTTTTAGCTCCACTCTTTTGCTTCTAGCTTCTCTCTTACTTTGGCTCCAGCGTTCTACTCTCCAACTTTTGCTTGCATAGCTTCATATAGCTTGTTGTAGCAGCTTCAAGCTCTCTCAAGCTCCCTTTACAACACTCTTTGCAGCTCTATTTCCCTTACTTCATGCTTGTGAGCATCTTGGGATTCCATATCCCCTACCATTTACATCCTTACTTTGTGATATAGGTTCTCCTCCTTGAGCGGGGATTGCTTTTATCACCTCTTTTGTGATACAGGTTCTCCTCCTTGAGCGGGGATTGCTTTTATCACCTCTTTTGTGATACAGGTTCTCCTCCTCAAGCGAGGTTTACTTTTATCACTCCTACTTTGTGGTGTGGGTTCTACTCCTAAATGGGTTTTGCTTTCACCACACGTTTTTTCTATTCCAATTTATCTATCTCTCTTTCTCTATCTTCTTGGTTGTCCGTGGAGGTGGGAACACCAAAATAGGGGTTTGACTGAGGCAAACCCCTATACAGCCCTAGCATTTTCTCTAGATCTTACAGACGCATGTTTTGAAGACATTTGTTTGGTGGAGGCTTCAGCACTTGCGTGGTTATAAGTATTTTTTTCCTTTCTTCTCCTTATCTCTAACATTTCTATTTCACTTTCTTTCAATTCTATTTCATTCTACTATTTTATCACATTTTGTAAGCTCTTAGCAATCTAATAGCTAGCAGTCACTTAGGCATTTTCTGAGACATTCTCGTTCTCTAGTTCGTATGAGACACCAGCGCACCTTTGAGATGCCAGCGTGTTGCGTTGTCATTTGTATTCTACGCTTTCGTCCTTTGGTTGAGAGATTGTTAGCTTGTCTAGAAAATCTTTGTAACCTGCTCTTTCATATTCTGAAACTCTCGTTGTTGTTCCATTGAGCTAGTTTAGGGAAGTTTTCCCTGTGAGGCTTTCTAAATAAAGAGAACTCGTGAGTAGCGAATCCCCCTCTTCTACATTTTGGTGAGCCCAACATGAAGGAGGGTATTTTTCAAATAAACTAGGAATTTATTTACCCCTACTTGGGAAGGTCATAACTTATGACTCAATGCTCATAATTCAAAACCATTTGCACCATTGGAAAGGTCTCCAGTAGTCAAATTTTAGGGACCACTTAAAGTTTTCAATTTTGTAATTCCGCCTCAAGACCTCCAAACCGTGGAATTACTAGAACAAAGAAAATATTAAAAATCACAATGAATTCCACTGTCTTCTTTTATTAGTTCAAGATCTAATTTTGCCTGCAAAATAATGATATTCCATTTCATGCATGTGATGGTGGACTTGGCTTCGGTTTATGTCATCACTTGATATCTTTGATCCTTTCTCATGAAAGTCCTCTTACTTCAGAGGATATTTTGTCGCAAGAAGATGAAATCATTGATACCTTTCTTAATGTTACTCTACCTTCTATTAATTCCAATGCACTCTCTTTTGGAGATGATGCATTTGTGAATAGTGAACCTTCTCTTCATCCTAATGCACTCTCTTCTAGAGACGCTAGATTGGTGAATGATGAATCATTCTGTTCTCATACTCTTCCGTGATCTATGAATTAGCGAATGATGAATCTCCTTCCACACCTAATTCTCCCTCCATTCCATTTAATAACTTCTTTTATTAGTTCAGTATCTATTTTTTCTCAAAATGTTAATGATATTCCATTTCATGCATGTGATGGTGACTTGGCTTTGCCTGTGTCACTTGATATCTTTGATCCTTCTCACGAAAGTCCTCTTGCTTCAAAGGATATTTTGTTGCAAGAAGATGAAATCATTGATACCTTTCTTAAGGTTACTCTATCTTCCCTTCATTCCAATGCACTCTCTCCTAGAGATGATGCATTTGTGAGTGATGAAACTCTTCTCCATTCCAATGCACTCTCCTCTAGAGATGTTGCATTGGTGAATGATGAATCTCATCTTTGTTATAATGCACTCTCTTCTAGAGATGATGCATTAGTGAATGATGAATCTCCTTCCACACCTGATTCTCCCTAGATCGATGTTGAGAATGTTCCTTCAAATAATTATTCCACATTTGATCATGTTTAGATTGATGTTGAGAATATGTCTTCAAATAATTGTTCTACTCATTGTGATGATTTTATAAATGTAATATGTGTCTCTACTGCCCCTTAAAGGCCTAAGAAACCAGTCATTTACGTAACTCCAGGTAGTCCTTCTCCTAAAAGGGTTTGTTCCATTGATGGTCTTCCATTTGATAGTAATTCCCTTGATCTTTTCTAAGGCTCCCTCTTGTGGAATGGTAGCCCATACTTACAAGAATTGAATGAACGAACAACTAAGCCTTCCTTCAGCTCCTAAACCTACATCTAAAGCATCTGGATTGCGATCTTGTCGAGCAATGCCAAGTTACTCTGGCTAAGATCTCACTATGGGACTTGCTTCATTTTGCTCTAGTTTATCAAGGTATGCTTCGGGAAGCCTTGCAAAAGATCCTCTTTCCTTCTTCTACTAGGCCAATGGATGTTAATGCATTGATAGCGTATATTCATGCAGATTCGCTGAATATTACATTCTATCTGCAGGAACTCCCGCCTTCAGAAGTACAAAAGCAAGTAGATCCTCTAATGATTATAGTTAATATTAATAAAATTAGCATTAGACGCACTCCCATTGATGTCGGTATGACGCTCAATGTGTGTAGTATTGATCCATTTCCTAAGATTAATATTGATCCATCTTCTCTTAACACCCTTTGTCATTTTGTGGGTTCAAAAATGTTGGGAGACAAAGCCTTGTGGGTACAATAGGTATTACCTCGGTGTACTGGACTGCTACCGCATCTGCCCCTGTACACGCATAACAAACACCATATAACCTTCTTCTTCTCTTGGTAGACCGTGATTCTATGGGTGCAGTCCCTACCACCTTTGCACATAAATCCATTAACTTCTTTTGTTATCATTAGCAGGTAGTCACAATCATACGTCAATTCTATGCTATGCACTCCTATGTGAGATAGCAAATTGTCGTCGCTTTGATTGTGCCTACTCTTATTCCCCCTTTAGTGTCTTCCCAAATGCCTAATGTTTACCAAAGGCGCCTTTACTACAAAGGATACTCTTGAGATAAACGTCCTTGAGTAAGAGCCTTCTAGGGCAAGAAATCCTAAGCCTACCTCTTCCCAAAGGAATGCATGTCTTGGTGATGATTGGGGTTCCTTAGATTTTATAGACTCCTTCAATGGGGAGTATAAAGTCGACCAAATCCATTTAGACCTTTTGATAATATCATCTACACCTGCTATCAAAGATGATTATTCTTGTGTATCACAGGGTAGTGTGAGCAATAATTGTAATGTTCTTAGTGTTAATCCTCCTTCTGAGGAAGAGGATTATGCTTATGCTAAAGAGGATAATGTTGACAGTCTTGTTAAAGAGGATGAAGGCGATCCCATAGAGGAGTGTGGTCCCCGTTGTTGGGACAATGCTCTTTATGAGGACCCTCCTTCTTTTCAAGACTTGCAAACACATTATGGCCCCGGCATTAAGCTTGTCTCTAAATATGGCTATGATCATAAAGGTTGTGGGCGTAACGAACAAGGCATTCAAGTCCCTATAGAATTCACACCCCATAAGCATACTTTAGGACTTGGTTGCTCGAAGGAACAATCTAAATGGAAGCCATGTTGGAGTGACATGAATTCTTCTCAACCTCGTTCTATTGAAAATATTCTTCTTCCATTGTCTTCTATCTGCGTGCCTTCTTCTTCTTCTTGCAAGCAGTCAAACTTTTCTCCACAAGAGAAAGGGTTGCTTCTTTCTCCTCATCATTTATCTAAACAAAAGTGTATTTTGTTGCGGCTTCTAAAAACCCGCTTAATCACTCTTCTTTCTCATACACGCAAGAAATCTCATGAACATAATAAAGAACATTCTTTTTGTGCATACCATCAAGTGCTTGGCCATTCTGCTAGTGAATGCAAGGCCTTGAAGGATAAAATACAACTTCTTGATTTAGGTGCCATCAAACTCTTGTTTGATTGACACACCTGCCTTTACTTCACATGACAAGTGATATTGAGGTTTACCTCTATTCTACATGTTCTAAGTACCTTTCATGGTTCTCTCCCTCGTTAGGGATCGGTGATAGTCTCCACTCTAGAGATGTGTGTCCTTCTGGCGACCCCTCTCCTTTGAAGGGTTTCCGAGGGACCTCCTTTGGGAGCTTTCTTTTCAATGAATTCTCTACATCTAGCTTGGGGCAGCCCGACCAGACCTCGCTCAACAATAGCGATCCCTTGGGATCTTTTCTTTCCAGGTTCCTCGAGGGACCCCTTTGAAATAATATTTTACTCAACAAATTCTATGGCATCTTAGCTTGAAGTAGCCCCGACCAGACCTATTCCATATTCACGCCTAGCTTGGGGCAGCCCGACTAGACCTTATTTCATACACTGTATTCTAGCTTGGGGCAACCCGACTAGACTTATCTTTTATGTGACTGTCTTGCAACGCAGCTTGTAGTAGCCACAGGATTCTCTGATTTGTCTTGCTCTGTAGGACTGATAACCTATAGAGCTCCTTTACATCCTAAATTTTGTGATACGGGTTTTCCTCCTCAAGCGGGGATTGCTTTTATCACCTATATTTTGTGATATTGGTTTTCCTCCTTGAGTGAGGATTGTTTCTGGTCACCTATATTTTGTGATATGGGTTTTCCTCTTCGAGTGGGGATTGCTTTTATCACCTATATTTTGTGATATGGGTTTTCCTCCTTAAACGGGGATTGCTTTTATCAACTATATTTTGTGATATGGGTTTTCCTCCTTTAGTGGGAATTGCTTTTATCACCTATATTTTGTGATATGGGTTTTCCTCCTCAAGTGGGGATTGCTTTTATCACCTATATTTTGTGATACGGGTTTTCCTCCTCGAGCGGCGATTGCTTTTATCACCTATATTTTGTGATACAAGTTTTCCTCCTCGAGCGAGGATTGCTTTTATCATTCTTGCATTCATTTCATTTTTATCTCTCCTCTCTCTTGCGTATACCAGATCAAATATCTGCATCTTCTTCATCTTGAGTATATGCCCTTCTTCTCTTCATTCTAGAATTCTTCTATGTGTTATTATTTGGGGATGATGCATAGTACTGAGACAACCTTTTACACCGAGGTCTCTTTCACTTTGTCGACTCAAATCCTTAGCTTTTATGTTCTAACATAGTTGTTTGGTGTAGGCTTTTCTTCTCTAATGCAGTTGTTTTGCAGGTCTTTAGCCTAGGGGCATGCTTTTGTGGTTTGAAGATTTATCTACTTCCTCTACAATATCCTTTTGGCATATGATGTTATTTATGTTTAGTAGATTTCCTTTAGCATGCATATTAATGTAGATTCATTTTCCTGCTAAAGTGGGGGCAAAATGTATAAGCATAAAATTGAACCCCTTGCAATTTCGCATACATTCTTGCATCCACTTTTGGTGTCCATAATTTCTAGCATCTTGAGTAGGCCCATTTGGAACCCCTCGGGACAATTTCTCATCCCTCTCTGAGCTCCTGCAGTTCCCTTTTGTTCTTTTTCACCCTCGCATGTTAGCTTGCATCAAACTTTGTGCTTCTTCTGTTTTCATCATTTTGTAGTGTGACGTGTTCGGACACTAGCGCGTCACATGTAGACGTCTGCGCACTGCGCTAGTGTCCTGCGACGTTTCAACATTCAAATGACCATTTTTTGTGCATGTTTTCCACTTGTCACCTTCTTTGGTTGGTGGTAACGGCTCAAAATGCTTTGTAACCATCTAGGAAGCTTATTTTTGCTTCTTTTCTCTCTTTAAAAGATGTCATTTCACTTCATTGGCAACTCTTCCTCCATTTTCTAGCTCCACTCTTCTAATTCTAGCTTCTCTCTTACTTTGGCTCCAGCCTTCTATTCTCCAACTTTTGCTTACATAGCTTCATGTAGCCTATTGTAGCAGCTTCAAGCTCTCTCAAGCTCCCTTTACAACACTCTTTGCAGCTCTATTTCCCTTACTTCATCCTTGTGAGCATCTTGGGATTCCATATCCCCTACCATTTTCATCCTTACTTCATGATATGGGTTCTCCTCCTTGAGTGAGGATTGCTTTTATCATCTCTTTTGTGATACGGGTTCTCCTCCTCGAGCAAGGTTTTCTTTTACCACTCCTACTTTGTGGTGCGGGTTCTACTCCTAAGCGGGTTTTTTTTCACCACAGACTTTTTCTATTTTGGTTTATCTATCTCTCTTTCTCTATATTCTTGGTTGTCCATAGAGCTAGGAACACCAAAACAGGGGTTTGACTGAGGAAAACCCCTATATAGCCCCAAAATTTTGTCCAGATCTTATAGACATAGGTTTTGAAGACAATCATTTGGTTGAGGCTTCAACACTCACATGGTTGCAAGTATTTCTTTCCTTTCTTCTTATCTCTAACATTTCTATTTCAGTTCTATTGCATTCTACTATGTCATCGCATTTTGTAAGCTCTTAGCAATCTGATAGCTAGTAGTGACTTAGGAATTTTCTAAGGCATTCTTGTTCTTTGGTCCGTATAAGACACCGACGCGCCTCTGAGATGCTAGCAGGCTATGTTGTCATCTATATTCTATGCTTCCATCCTTTGGGCGAGAGCTTGTTAACTTGTCCAGAAAATATTTGTGACATGCTCTTTTGGATTCTGAAACTCTTGCCATTGTTCCATTGAGGTAGTTTAGGGCAATTCGCCCCGTGAGGTTCTCTGAATGAAGAGAACTCGTGAGTAGCAAATCCCCCTCTTCTACACATATTAAAACACAAAATCTTGACAAGCATCTATTCTAAGACATTGAATCTTATCCTATTGGGGGAGTGGTGTCGCATTGATGTGGAATGGCAACCATTTCCCAATCCCTTGGATAACACAAGCCTTTCCAATCAATTTTATTGATTAAAATCGATGGAAACTGATGAAAACGATGAACAAAAACATGATAAAAGCTTATATTTTTTATGTAAGTGTATGCAAACCTATGCTAAATGTATACAAGATTCAAAGATACAAGCCCTAGATTCCAAAATATGCTAAATGAATACAAACTAAGTTATCATGGAAGCCATTGATGGGTGCTAAGCTAACAATGCATGGAAATTAATCTAAAATGCTATCAAATGTAAAACATGAATGCAAATGGGTGTGAGTTTCAACAACATAAGTTTTCTATCAAAAGATGGATTAATCTAAAATGTTATCAAATGTAAAACAATAGAGTAGCAAATGCCATGGCAACAATTGGATCATTATTAGACATGCCACATAACATTTCAATGTGAATTCTTGGTAGAACAACTTCTAGTACCGGCTTTCAAAATCCATGAATCTAAATTTGTGTGTGTCATCGTTGGTCTTGGTTCCCCATGGTATCACAATATATTCACCTATCTTAGCAGAGGTATCCTCCCATCTGATATCACCTCCAATCTTAAGAAGACCTTTGTTAAAAAGGCATCCTGATTCATGATCCTAGGTGATACCTTATACCACTGAAGCATCGATGGGACATTACTACTTGATGTCTTAACCAAGATAAAGCCTTGATCTCCTTAATAGAAGTACATGATGACATATGTGGT
>VDFB02200964.1:0-23854 GCA_007258455.2 Sequoia sempervirens | reverse complement strand
TATATATATATATATACATATATATGTATATATACATATATATACATATGTAGATGTTTGATTCCATTATGAATTGTTTTGTTGGTTGTTGTTGTGTATCCTAGATGTTATACAATTTATGTTTGTCTCCATTATTGATTGTTAATTTTTGTCCTTTGGTTTAGGCTCTGTTGTTTAATTTTTGATAGGGTCTTGTTGAAGAGGCTATATTATTTCAATTTTTTGATAGTGTGTTGTTGAAAAGGCTAGATTCTCCCAATTTTTTGATAAGGCTTCATTCAAGAAAAAGTATACTTTAATATTTTTGTAGCACATGCTATATTGTGCTATTTTCGATAAGGTATCATTGAAGAGGCTATATTATTTCAATTTTTGACAAGGTGTCATTGAAAATCCTAGATTCTTTCAATTTTTATTATGGTTTCATTCAGGAAAGAGTATATTTTAATATTAATATATATATGTATATATATTTGTATATATATATATGTATATAGGTTTATATTGTTTCAATTTTCAATAAGGTGCTATTGACAAAAGACAATATTGTTTGTTAAAAGAAATATTGTTTCATTTATGTTTGCGTTATGTGGCCATCATTGTGCATGGGTTTCGTGGCTATAGTTTTGTGGTTCTCTCCATCTGGGTCACTATTGAAACCAATATTGTTTGATTTATGGCTTTCATTTTATAGTTATGGTTGGACCAAAATATAATAGTTAACACTATTGGTTCTATGTTTGGTTACATTAGGTATTGTTCATTAATGTTCCCTGCTCGAGGCTATATTGTTTCATTTTCGATATGGTGCTACTGAGAAGGCTATATTCTCCATCTATGTGGAAAGAGAATAAAATTGTTGACATAATATAATTTTTTGTATATTATTATGTCTAGCTTGGCCTATATTGTCTCATTTTTTATAAGGTTCTATTCAAAAGGCTATTTTTTTAAATTTTTGATAAGGTGCTATTGATAGAAGACAATATTATTTAGTAAAGAAATACTATTTCATTTATGGTTGCATTATATGGCTATCATTCTACATGGGCTCTATGGCTACAATTTTGTGGGTTTCTCCATCTAGCTTGCTGTTGAAACCAATGATGTTTAATTGGTGGCTTCCATTTTCTACTTATGGTTGCAATAGAATAAAATAGTTAATGTTGTACACTCTATGTTTGGTTACATCAAGTATTGTTGATTACTCTCATCTCCCTAAGGCTATATTGTTTCATTTTCCATAAGGTGTTGTTGAAAAGATTATATTGTTTCAATATTCAATAAGGTTCTGTTCAAAAAGGATTATATTTCTGGATGGCTTTGTCACTGTTAATATTGAAGAAGGAAATCCTGAGAAGGCTAGCCCTAAAAAGATTATTTGAATAGTCCCTTTAATATTTTCAAAAAGGTGTTGAGCACATGTATGTGGCAGCCAATGTTCTTTAGCCTGTTTAATAGAAAGCCTATTGTTATAAGAATCACTTTTTCAAGAATGAAAGAAATAACAAATTTGTTTCAAAACAAATAATTATCTTCTCAAAACAATAAATTTGAATGCTTTGTTTCCCTTTTCAAATAATTTCTTTTTTAATATATATTTCTTATTAAAATGAGTTGCAGGCATGCTTAATGTGGTGCTTAATTATCAAAAGCACAAACATATAGCCATATATATATATATATGTAGACATGTAAATATCTATTTATGTAAAGACTGCTATATCTAAATAGATGTGTATACATATATGTATCCATACATATACATATATATACATATATACATACAAATATATATACACATATATGTATACACATTAGTTGTATATGGGCCAACCTCTTGCGTTTTGTGGTTATGAGTGGAAAAGAAAGAAATAGTTAATGTTTTACACTGCATGTTTGGTTACATTAGGCATTGTTGACTATTGTTCTCTATGTTAGGCTATATTGTATCATATTCGATAAGGCGTTGTTGAAAAGGGTGCATTGTTTTAATTCTCAAGGAGGTTTTGTACAAAAATTTGTATGTTTTTTGATGGGTTTGCCATAGTTAATTTTCAAGAGTGCATTGTTGAGAAGGCTGTATTGTTGATATTGCTGGTAAGCTTTTGTTAAGAAATGAGTATATTTTTACTTGACGTGGTTACTATGAATCTGTTGTTTTCGACAGGGAATACTATTTTATCTACAATAAGGTACTATTGATTTCTTCTAATTTTGATAAGGTGTTGTTGAGAAAAGAGTATATTGTTTGTGAAAATGACTATTGTTTGGTTAACAATATAACCTAAAACAACGCAACCTATATAGAGAAACAATCAACAATCTGCTTTGTAAAATAACATAAAATATTTTAGAAATAGTTGACAAATGGTTTTTTCAATATTCACCTCTTCCCGCTTGCTTCAAATACACCTCTTCCTGCTTGCTTTCTCTGCCCATTTGTTCTTTCTCCACCGCCAGCAAAAAATTGGACACACAATTATCACAACCCACACCACCATCAACGCATGCAAAAAACTCAAAATAACCTCCACCCACCCTCACAAAAATTCCACAGCCGATGAACGCACTTACACCTTCACAAAATATTTCCCTCCTCACTCACAACTATCTTGAACAACAAGATAAATCCAGAGAATGACACCCAACAATGCCTTAGCAAAAAGTGCACATACATTCACTTTGTTTTCTAAGGACTTTAAAGACAAATGTTACTTGCACCATCACCACTTCACAAAAACCATACAACAATATATATACATATATTTATATACACATATACACATATATAGATATATATATTTCTCAAGTTAGTATGTATGTATATATATATATATCAAGTACATATGTATGTATATATGTATATATATATGTATACATAGATACACATATATAGATATATGTATTTAGCAAGTTACTATACACACACACACACAAAACATGGTAACAATAAACCTTAAAAAAATCACAGTTAGAACACTAAAAATCATAGTGAAAAACCCATATGAAAACATCCCCACAAAATTTGAACCATTGTGAACAAACTATAGTCTTTTCTCAACAAACCCTTTTTCAAAAAGGTAACAATATACCCTAAAACAATACAACCTATATAACATTAACTATCTCAATGCATTGCAAGCATCACCACAAACAACATGCCTTTCAACAGTGATCCGCATGAAAAATGAACAAAACAAAGAAAGTTCGCAGTAATAGACTGATTCAAAACCCTCACCATAAAATGCAAACCATACATGAATCAATATTTGTTTCAATAGCAACCCAGATGGAAAAATTCACCCAAAACAAACTAGATTAACTATTTTACAACCATTCACACCAAAAAGAAAGCCATAAATGAAACAATATCGCCAACGGTCACCCACATGCCAATACCCACAAAACTATACAGTCTTTTGCACATTAATTGGCACAATGAAACAATATTGGTTCCAAAAGTAACCCAGATGATAAAGCCCACAAAAATAACACGAATTCAACACAACAAACACAAAAAGAAAACAATATTTCCTTCCACCTATGGTGGCTACACAAAAACCATAAACCAAACAATTTAGACTAAGCTACAAAGCAACAATCAATAATCCCATTTGGAAAATAACATAAACTGCTTTAGAAATACTCGACAAATGGTTTTTTCAATATGCACCTCTTCTTGCTTCCTTCAAATACACCTCTTCCCACTTGCTTTCTCTGCCCTTTGTTCTTTCTCCACCACCTAGAAAAAATGGGCACACAATTATCACAACCCACACAACCATCAATGCATACAAAAAAACTCCAAATTTAACCTACACCCACCTTCATAGAAATTCCACAGCCTATGAACGCACTTGCACCTTCACAGAAGCTTGCACTCCTCACTCACAACTATCTTGAACAACAAGATAAACCTAGAGAATGACACCCAACAATGATGTATCGAAAATTGCATAGGAATTCGCTTCGTTTACTAAGGACTTTAAAGACAAATGTTACTTGCACCATTGCCACTCCACGGAAACCATACAACAATTAATGTTGTTTCCATTTCGCTAGCCTCGTCTATCCTTATGCCAAACATTTTTATTTAAATAAACAAAAAACAATCTGCCACATTTTCGATAGTGTCAGAGACCCCAAAAACCGGGAAGGCTAATGAAAATTCCAACCAAAGTTCACCAGGACGGGAAAACAACCCACCACCTTTTCCCGATCACCGGAAAAGCGTAAAACTGAAAAGGCTGACGAAAATTCTGAGAAAAGTTTACACAAATATCCTATCAGCTAAAAATGGGTTCCAAAGCCTACGGAGGACCCGTTCGCCTATGGGCGAATGGGTCCCAAGCCCTAATTCTTGGAACACACATTTCTTAATGCGAAGTGTTATGTATAGGCATTAATGAATGTTAAGTTTCCTCTTTAGAAAATGTAATTAAATAGGCTTGGAAAATGAATTAAATGGATAATTAAGGCATAATTAAGCTCAGACAATTAAGGGAGCCCTAAATAAGTGTGAAAGTGTAGAGTGATACACTTTACAAAACTAAATTAAGGCACAATTAAGACTAAATTGACTAGGAGAGACTAAACAAGTGAGAAAATGTAAACAGATACATTTTATGTCACTACACCCCTTTTCTCTTACACTTAATTGAAATTCTACACAAGAGGATGAAAATTCCACTTACCTGGGAAAACCCTCTAGCCATTCTTTATGTAAAATTGTTCACCTGGAGCTCCTTTCATCTAAATGCTTGAAGACTCTTGCAAAGATGGCAAGAAATGAAGTAATTCAACACTTTATTTCCTTTAGATTTGATGGATACACCATTAATTGCATAGAGATGGCTCGCATGAGTGAAATATTTTTCTTGTCAATTAGTTGTTTTCATTTGAATGCTAACCGTCGATCAAATTGTTTTAATATAAGATCAATGGTCATCGCGCATTCAAAGCATGTCACATTTTACTTTAAAATTTTCCTCCATAAAATTTGATGTGAAGGAAACAAGTGATGAACTGAGAAACTGCCACATACCCTCCTTTTCTTTAAGCCTTTTTGCTAACTTCCTTTCATGGCCATCATATATCACATTTTGGATTTAGACTTAATGAGTTGAATATGTGATACAAAGGATCGATGCGAAAAGCTGAGATTTCGACACCTAGCACGGAATATTCCCCCAGTATATAACTTTTCCTTCATTCATTCCACATCGCATTTCTTCACACTTCCTCTTCATTTATATTTGTGATATACTATGGTTGCGAGATGGAGCAAGATGATGACACGTGTTGAAATCTGAGAAGCCTAGCACATATCACACTTTCCTCAATCCTCCAGGGAATACAAAATACGATGAGAAGGGACCTTGCGATGCAATGAGGAGTGGACACCTATCTAGAATATTCCCTATGTGTATCCTTTACTCCTTCCTTACTTCTATGTTCTCATCACATATCGTGTTTTGGATATATACTATTCATTTCACAAACATGATGCAAAGGAAGAATGTGGTGAAACAAGATTCAACCACATGTTTCAATCACAACTGACCACACATAGCGCATTTAGTAGTAGGCACTCAAAAATGAAAAATGCAATGCAAAGAGGCTAAGTGATGAAATAGAATTGTGACATCTGTCCTCAGGGTATAGATCAATGGTGTTATCACATATTGCATAAAAGTGACTAGTGTGGAATGAAGAAAAAGTAATGCAAAGGAGGTAGGATATGCAATGAGACTCTACCATGTGGTCAAAATTAAGTGGGGATGGAGCAACTTAAGTGATGTATTTTACACATGCACATAAGTTATTTTAAAAGCAAGGACATTGCCTAGGTAATGAAAATGAGTGACATTTTTATAAAAGCACATATGCATAGTTCAAACTTAGGACATCAACCAAATATTTTATGGAATATAAAATTTTGAAAGGCACTTGAGCAAACATAATTCAAAGGCTCAAAAAATGAAAAATTTATAGGACTTTCTCGATAAAGGATTATTCGGTATCACAAGGTAAAAGGGTTTGGTCAATGCCTGAACATAAAGACTCAAGTTATAACTTAACCAACTGAAAACCAGAAACAAAAGGTTAACATGGAAACGCAACAAAAGAAAAAGGGAATTTAAAAGTTAAGTTTTTTTATAGGATTTTACAAGGCAAGATAAACCCTAAACACTATTTCATTAAACCCTAGCCCATACACCTCATTCAAAATCTCAGAAGAAGGGAACCTAGAGCAAGAGCCATAAATTTTTTTAGAAGTCCTATCTTTTGGTAGCCTAATGTATCCAATGGTTTGTACTAGACCAAACAATGCCCAAGAAGTGGGAGTTTTGAGTAGGTTTGTGCTTGTAGTGTTAAAAATTGTACGCTCTTGAAAATAGTGCAATTTCACTCTTAATTTGGACCTCTTTTAGCACCCTTGTATTGAATACCCCTTTAATTCATCATTAATAGGCCCCTAAGAACCTCTATTTTTGATGTCAAGGCTTATTTCAATTAAAAGCCTGACAAAATCATCAAAAGCACTTAAATTTCTAACCAACCTTGAAAATCTAGGGTGGGACTCATATGCCACCTTGGACGTATGAGTTCCCCTAGGTGGGACCCATATGCCAAAGGTAGGGTATGAGTCCCATTTGGGCCTAAGTTCTTAGGGTTTGAATGGGAAATTCAACTTTTTAATTCAAACTTTTGGTTGATGTCAGCTTTTGAGATCTAAAGAATGGTAAAATAAGTGTAAATGCCAATATAAACAAGCATTTTTAGAGAAATTTCAAGATCCAAGCATTCAAGTTTCCATCAAACATTCTTTCACACGAGCATTCAAATTTTGAAAGCAAGTAAATTTGAAGTCTCGGAGCAGCATTAAAGTGATTTTGAAGGTCTTCAAGATCACTTTCATTCAAGATCTAGCAATGTCAAGGGTTGATCATGGTTGTCTATAGTGAATCATGATGGATTCTAGGTTGGCGAGATGCAAGTAGCCATCAATCCAAGCCTAAGGACTTGTTTCCTAAGTGATTCCATCCTCCATTATCACTCTACTTTTAGCCTAAGTAAGGTACATGCATCATCATGGCTTATTAGAGTGATTTGATATCTCTCAAAGTGAGTCATTACATTCAAGCTTCATTCATGCATCTCATTGTTACACATTAGATTAGGGTTACATTACATTTCTAATTTTTTAATCTTAGAGACACTTAAGGTTAGGTTTTATGTTCACACAAGTGCATTCAAGTTTCATTGTTTCTATCAAAGTTTAATTACCAAACTAGGGGTTTGACCAAGGCAAACCCCCTCATACCTCCCCCATAAGAAAATCAAGTATATACTATATTTTATAGGTCTTTTTATAGGTTTGGATCTGGAAATCAATTTGGAAGAGAAGAGTAAAGGTTGAAGTTCATATCTAAACTTTGAATTCCTAAAAAAGCGAAATAGGACTGATACGCTAGAAGTGGCATATGAGTCCCACTATAAGAAAAAATTCTAGATTTTTACAGATCCTGAATCTACATTGCCAGAAACTTGTTCCAGACAAGAAACCCTAGTCTAGGACTGATACGCCCAGAGTGGCGTATGAGTCCCAGTATGCCCTAATTTTAGGATTTTTAGTGTTTTAGGATAATTTTACAGGGAGAATTAAAATGAAGCTCATCTCTCCTAGCGCGAATTCACGACCAGCAATTCATGGCGGGAAAATTCATGGCCAACAATTCACCGCCATGACAAATTCACCTCAAGGAAAATTCACCACCAGATTTGTCATGGGTTGGCCGTGAATTTTCCCATCATGAATTGTTGATGGTAAATTTTCCTAAAACCACATCTCTTGTGTGCCAACAAAGATAAATTTTATTTTTATTATTTGTTAGGTAGTGCTCGATAATTTCGATGTTCAAATTGATATTTTCCATGTGGAATAGAATAAATTTACCATCACCAAAAACATCTCAATGGTTGTTTGGAATCTCTATGTTGATGCGAAACACCAAAAGAATCACTTTGAATCTCTCATTACTAAAACTAATAATAAATTGTGTGGAGATGTATAAGTAGTAACATCATAGCTAAAACTTTATCTCACAGAATAGATAATGTTTGAATAGGTTTCTGAGTAGATGGCAATAGTTGCAAAGCAATAAAATAGTGCACAAAAACACACAACAACAATGCAACAAGAAAATAAACAATATTGGTTACAACAACAACCAAGAAAGGAAAAAAATAACAAAAACATATAGATACAGAGTAACAAGCCAACACAAAATGAAACAATATTGTTGTTGGTTTGTTTTTACACTATAACCAGGTTTGTCTCCTAATCTTCCTATGGGACTACCAATCCCAATCAAGGGTAGCTCGAAGGACTTGGACCAACTGACGAGGACTTTAAGAAACCTCTGACACTTTGGGCTCTGCAAGACCTGGGAGGGTAATCCTTTAATGTGTTTACAACCTCTGTAACTTTATTATAAACAACATTAACAATAATAGATGATCTCACTTAATAGATCAACATAATAGGATAATATTGAAATAAATTGGTTGTTTATCAGTTAAATCAACTATTTGGAGCATGAGATAACTACAACACAAGGTAGTATAAGATGTTCATTATTTTGCAATTTGTAGCAAGCTCTAGGCAAAGACAAGCAAACACTGAATCATATGGGTAATCACAACTTAGACTAGTGCCATATATCTATTGGGCAGGAGTCAAATTTATAAGCATTTAAAGGCATATAATAGATTCAACACATAACATATGGAATCCTTGATAATATTGCATTACAATTTTATCAATATGTATTCTCACTCAAAACTACTTACCAAATCCTTATACAGTACATATCCTCCTATAATCCCATCCAAGCATTTTAATTAATTCTTTGAATTAAAGCCAAAACAAGGATCACACACACCACAATAGTGAGATGGATAAAACAACCCTTGGTAATTTTATTCAAGGTTCAGATATGCAAGTACAATGGAGAGACATGAGCTTGAAATTTTCAATTAAAATCAAATGCTAGTACTGTTATCCAACGTTAAACCTCCATGAACTCAAAACCTACTACAGACTGACTCAAAACCTAAGTTGCACTTTTCCTGAAGAACATCAGACTCTACAAATTGCTCTGCAACTTCACCTAGACTCAACAAAATTTGTCTAACTTGCTCCCGTACTTCTGACCTTGAATTTCTTCTTATAGAGAATGAAGGAGTAGACAAGCATCGGGCTAGAGAATACACATGTCATCATCCAATTGGCCACCTGGAAAAGAGTTGATGCAATCATAAAGATCACTAGAAATTTACACCGAGCTCGCCATTAAAACAAAACTGGAAACCGTTGCAACCACAACATCTGACCTATTTATTGAATCACACCAATAAGCATCCTTCCCGCCATTAAAACTCACCCGCTTGCCTGTACAAATGGCTCCAACCATGCCTTGGCCCTGACTTTAAATTCTAGCCGTCTATCCTTCAATTGAATCAAACCATCGAACAACCACCTTCAAAAACTAGCTGACACAATCGCCAACGTGGCAGACAAGGGCCCATCACACCCTACGTAGAGAAAGGAATCCACGTGGTGGTTGCCCGCGATATCACAATCCATAAATTTTTTATCGCGCGATGGCGGGCAACTGTTGATCTCGAACATCGGTGATCTCATCCCTCCAACACAGTCGGCAGCCCTATCATTAACCATCGAGCACCTTTTCCACCAATATTAAAAAATCTTCGTCGATCTGCAGCACGTGCATCTCACAAACGCTTTAGTAAACTGCCCTTTTACTCCTTCGGCTTCATCGGCTGGGACACGTGGTAGTCGCCCGTGATATCGCATTCAGTATAGATCTTGCAACTTTTGATCACGCGATAGTGGGTAACCGTAGATATCTGACAATTCTTGATCAGCGGTTACAAACTTCATACCCCTCGGGTGCTCCGGATTGGACACGTGGTGCCAGCCCGTGATATCACAATCGACCAAATCACCATCGCAGGATGGCAGAGAACCATTGTTCTTCTTTGACTTGATTGGATGCCCTAACTTCTTTGTCCTTACACATTTAATGAATTTCCTTGGCCATAACAAATATTTCATTTTAAATGTTTTTTCTTTGGAAGCAATGAAATATTTAAAATATATTGCTCAAAACTTCCTCGAGCCCCACCTTGTACACATGGCATCATCTCATTGCTTCGCGATAGATAAAAGGTGAGCACCTTCTGATTGCAAAATAGCGGGCAAGCCACTCGATCAAAAGGCAACTGATTAATGGTCGAGCAAACCTTATACCCGAGAGGGGACACGTGGTGCCCGCCTGCGATTTCACAATCCTTTGATTCTAGATCATGGGATGGTGGGCAACCATCGAGATCTAAAGGTAAATGATCGACGGCAGGGCAAGCTCCAAACTTCTGTGAAATATAACCATTATTAATAACAAAGGGGAACCACTAGACTGACAAGACAACAATGACATAAGTTGTTTTTTAAAATAATGAAGCATGAGGCCGACCCAGACTTAGGGAAAATAAAGCTCACAGGACCGCAAAAATTAAAATCGAAGGGTTCAAAGCCTAGATGAGATGATGGGGCAAAAGATGTTTTTTAAAATCCTTCAAAAAGTAACATTGAAATAGAACTCAACCAAGGCTTAATATAGATACAAGGTTTTTACATGCAAACAAGGCCAAAATCCTAACCCTAGGAATTTTGACACCATGAAAGACCAGTTGACACCAGGCAGGGCGGGAATGGAATACAAGGAGAAAAAAATTGAAGCTCCAATAGTGGCTCTAGTTGGGGACGTTTAGTCCCCTGGAATGAAGCGAGGATTCAGAAACTCAGGTGAAGTAGACCAAGAGGCAGAGATGACCAAAAAGGGGTTGTTCAAACAAAACAACCCAAACTACATACAAATATACAAACCTAAACTACTGTTCATGGAAAAGAATACTCTAAGTGAAGTATAACTTCAAGAACTATCCATGAACTGGCAGTTCAAGAACATCTCCTATCATATCTTGGAGAAAGTAAGAATCTTCACCCCACTTACTATTAATAAAAAATGGGCCCAGCCATATTGGATCAAATTTCCCATGTTTCCCTTTATCTTCTAATCTGGCATTCCACATTAAAACCAAACCTCCATTTTTGAAACTCCTTGCAACTTTCCTCCTATCATACAAATTCTTTATTT
This sequence comes from Sequoia sempervirens, assembly GCA_007258455.2. Lineage (NCBI taxonomy): Eukaryota > Viridiplantae > Streptophyta > Pinopsida > Cupressales > Cupressaceae > Sequoia > Sequoia sempervirens. The sequence continues at coordinate 12,605 of VDFB02200964.1, read as the reverse complement.
GCATCTGCAACTTTGCACTTCTCTTCTGAGCTTCCCTCCAGGATTCATCCAATTCTATAAGAGCCTCCACCCTCAATTGCATCTCATCATCAATCTCATTGTCATACATCTAGACAAACTTATACATTTCCATTAGATTATTCTGGGGTAACCTGGCATCTATCCCATAAACCAAGTCAAATGGGGCACAACCTATTGCCTTCTTCATAGTTACCCTATCTGCCCAGACTGCTAATCTCAGCTTAGAATTCCAAGCCCTTTTATTCTGATCTAGGATCCTTTTAATGATCTTCATCAAGCTTTTATTTCTTGATTCTGCCTATCCATTTCCTTGTGGGTGATATGGTGATAAATAAGAGATTTGAATGCCATGCTTCTCACAAAATTCAATGTATTCCTCAGACCTAAAACACATTGCATTATTTGATACAATTCTTTCTGGACACCCAAATCTAGTCAATATATTGCTCATCAGGAAGTCAATTACTATTTTACTAGTAGCTCTCTTCGTTGGAATTGCTTCCACCCACTTGGTAAAATAATCAGTAGCCACCAAAATCCATGAATGGCCCCCACTGGATTTACATGCTATCTCTCCTATAAAATCAATACCCCATTGTTGGAATGGAGCTTGTACTACAACTAGTTTTAAAGGAAAGTTACCAGAAAACTTTAACTTACCAGAGAAACGTTGACAGGAATCACATGTCTTCACTAGTTGGTGTGCATCCTTAAAAACTGTAGGCCACCAAAATCCAACCCTCATTACCTTATGCACAGTTGTTTTGGCCATATAATGCCCTCCACAAACTCCACCATGCATCTCACTCAGGATTTTTGTTGCTTGATCTTGGTCAACACACTTCAGCATGACACCTTCTCCATTTCTCCACCAGAACTTTCCATCAACAATAATATATTTGATAGCATGTAACTTTAATTTCCTCTTCTCATTCTCACTTAAATTTTTAGGACATTTCATTCTTTGCAAATAATATATTACATCTTTATACCACTCAGAATGCTCCATATCACATATGTGTGATATATTCTCTTCTTCTATTAGATTTATCTGATTTACTTCCAAATTAATTTGGGCCATAAGCTTGGCCAATCCTTGTCCTCTTACCATTTTAGTAATTTGGACCTCAATGTTGAATTCCTGGATCCTATTTATCCATCTACATCTTCTTCCTGACACTTCTTGTTGTGTGAAGATGTCCTTAACAACAACATTAGGAACATAGGCATTTACAGTAGCACCCATCAAATAAGGCCTAAAAGCCTTTACTACTTTCACCAATGCATATGCCTGTTTTTCATTTATATCATATTTGAGTTCTACAACTTGCAAAGATTTGCTGAAAAAGGCTACAGGCTACTCAAAACCTTCTGCATTCTTTTGCAATAGCACAGCTGCAATTGTGTGGAATGAAGCAAATGAGAAAATCTGCAAAAGCTTAGAAAAGTCAGGAGTTCTTAACACAGGAGCCTCCTTTATTACTTTCTTAATGGCTTGGAAAGCCTGCACATAATCCTTATCCCATTCAACTTTGGCTCCTTTCTTGAGAATTTTGGAGATAGGGCGAACTATCTCAGCAAAATTTGTCACAAATCTCCTTAAAAAGTTTATCTGACCAAAGAAGGATTGTATCCCTTTGAAATTTCAGGGCTAATGAACTTTATCAATTGCAATGACCCTCTCTAGATCAATCTTTACTCTGTCCTTGTAAACAATATGTCTGAATAATTTTCCCTCTGGTACTCCGAACACACATTTCTTTGGATTCAAAGAAATACCATATTCCAAGGCTCTAATGAATATCTTCTCCAGGTGCTCATAATGATCCTCTTCCCTTTTAGAAAATGTTGTCAAGTCATCTTGGTAGACTACCAAAAAAAAATTAATGAAATTAGAGAATGCCACATCCATGGCTCTCTAAAAAGTAGCTCCTACATTTGTTAGACCAAATGGCATTCTTATATAGACATACGTTCCCCATGGTGTACTAAAATTTGTCTTAAATTGCTCAGACTCCTTGACCATAAGCTGGTTATAGCTAGAGAAACCATCTATCATAGACATTAATTCATAGCCTGTTACCCTTTGCAACATAGCTTTCATATTGGGTAATGGATAATTGTCTTTTAATGAAGACACATTCAAATTTCTGAAATCTACACATAATCTGATGTCTCCATTTTTCTTCCTTACAGGTACCAAATTTGACACCCAGGATGAATGTCTGATTGGCTTGATGATTCCTGCATCCCTTAATTTCATTAATTCTTCTTGCATTTTGGGGGCTAAAGTGGGATTAATAGGCCTCTACTTTTGTCTGAAAGGCTTGGCATCATCACGCAAAGGAATCTCATGTTGGAAGAGATCTTCCCTATATGATTTAAGATCATCGTAGAACCATTCAAACACATGCCTAAACTTCCTTAATAAATCAATCAACATCCTTCTTACCTTTGGTGACATTTTCTTCCCAATATACACCTTCTTTGGGGATGCTTCTGTTCCAAGATTTATCTTTTCCAAATCATCAAGATGGGAAGCAGTGTGACTAGCCTTTGTCTTATCTTGATTATCAAATACCTTTTCTAGTACAACTAGACCCTTGGGAATTGTGTTTGTCTTCAGCTGAATCACCTCATTTCCAAATATGGTATCGTTACCATCAACATTCTCAACAAAAGCTCCAAAGTCAATTTCTTGATTTTCATACTCTCCCACACAATTCAAAAAATTTAGGATAGCATCATCATTATCAAATACCTGCCAGTTTTTTATGTTATCAGGGACTGATGGCCTGGTTTGTACCTCAACCTTTGAAATTCCAGCATAAGACAGGTCATCTGGTTTTAATGCAATATTAGCTAATAGGTCTGCCACCTTATTTTGACCTCTTTCCACCCATGTTATGCCAAATGCATCAAAACTCTCTAATTCATCCCAAACAACATTCCTATACTGTTTCAACCTCTTGTTCTTTGATACACACTTAGATTGACTTGTGACACCACAAGCTCAAAATCCCCAATTTCTTGAGCTTCTTGATCCCATGTTTTGCAGCCAATCTCAACCCCAATAACAGGGCTTCATACTTTGCTACATTATTGGTACATTCAAATAACAGAGTGAAAGAGAACTTGAATGTCTTTCCACTTGGTGATCACAGCAAGACACCTACACCAGAACCTTCCTTTGAACTTGCACCATCAAAGTACATAACCCACAAGTCATCAGGTTTTGACAATTGTTTTACTTCTGTGGACATCAATCAATGTAGCAGGCTTGTCACAATTGTTAGGAAATTCCTCAACCCTGAATTCATCTATACCATTGTCGATAAAACATGTCATGTTTTCAATTGGGTTATGCTCAATCATATGAGGTACTTTTGATTCCCTTTCAATTTTGACATCTTTACCATCAATGGAGAAAGTAGCAAATGACAAATCACATTGCATGCTACCCCCCATTGATGCACTCCATTTTCTTGACAAAAGCATCCCAAAATGAGGTGGGATGTCTGCAACTAAAACTGTCATGACTAAGACCCTATCAAGGTACTGAGTCAATTTATAAGGTAAAGCTCTAATAGTACCAATAATTGGAACCTCTCTTGAATCCATAGCATAGCATTTACCTTGAGCACTATCTACTGTCAAGCCTAGTGCCTCCATTATTTTAAATGGCATAACATTATTTGACGCCCCTGAATCTATCATACAATTTCTTAAAATTTTCCCATTTATATCTACACTCAAGAAAAAGGCGGTTATATTTTCAAGGCACATGTTAATATAACTTCCTAAATATACAGGAGGAATTTGTGACACAATTCCCTCCACTTCCTTTTCTTTTCTAGTTCTTTGTTTAGTTTTATTATAAACAACATTTGTGATCCAGGCTATTGTCTTTTCTTTGTGCTCATTTATTTTCATCATTTCTAACAAAGGTACAGTTACTTTAACCTGAGAAAGCACATGAAATATATCCACAAGTGTATACTTAGGCAGATTAGATATCATACCTTCATCATTTCCCTTTTTCTCCTATTGACTACCTCCTCCTAGGTTCTTTTGCTTCTTATCTTATGCAACATGTTCAACTACCTTTGTAATCACCTTGGTCTTCGTCAGTGATGTAGTCACATCTTCTTGAAGCTTTGGAGTTTCATTCTTTTGTGTCCAAACCTTTTCATTCTTAGCCTCTTTGATTTTCATAGCATCTTTTTTGTTGTCAACCTTAACAACTCTGTTTTTATCCTTTTGTTCTTTAATAAAAAGGCCAACAGGTTTACCTTACTCACCACCCATAGTTATATTTCTCAATTGAAGTGAACTCATTTGGGCAGCCATTTCTTCAGTTAATCTTGCAATCTCTGCTTTTGACGGTCTCCTTAGAGACACTAAATCTTCAGTCTATTCCATATTGCAAGCATTGTGATCAAAATCACCTTCCTCATCAGAAAAGATTTGTTGATGATACATCTCATTTCTCTGCCTTTGATTTTCCACATCATTTTCCTGTACTTCATCATCAAAGGAACACTCTGCCTCATCAATGTATGATCTGGTCATACAAACATCTATATCATCCTGCTCACATTCCAATGTTTGATTATTGTCATCCTCCTCCCCTCCTTCAGCAACCAGCAACTGAGCAATACCACAATAATTTTGATCATGAGGGTGTTCACACACTTCACACCATGGTCTATCTGCTACTAGATTCACTGAATGTTTCTACAAGGGGTCTGGTATATGCTGATAATTTTTAGGCTTTTGGCTAGGCAATATTGGTTTTCCATCTTTCTAATTTGTATTATAACGATAATTTTGCAATCTGAGTGGCCTATCATTTTTATTATAGGGTTGTCTTTCATGTCCCATACCCTTCTCTTGTTTAGCAATAGTTTGTTTTATTTCTCTTAGAGTATTATAAACCTTTTCCCACTTTTCACCATCTTTAGGCTTTGCAGCCTGAATCTTCTTGGTGCAGGAGCACCTAGGAAGCACAAAGGAACACTTAACTAAAACTTGAAGTTTGGGAGAATTTTAGTGTTTTAAATTTTTTTTTGGTCATGTTGATCATTTTTTTTGGTTAATAAGGTTATATCTGTTTGAATAAAGGTTGGATAGTGGTTCATGATCCATGGGATGAGTTCCTTAACTCATTACTCTTGGATCCACTAGGAGTTGTTTAATCATGCCAAAAATGTTACATTTGAGCAATTTTGGCCTATGAGGCAGTTATGTCCGACCATGGAAAGTATAACCACTTGTAAAATATTTAAAAGGATGCTCTTGACCCATTGGAAGGGTTGGAGTGATTTGGAAACATTTTAAGTTTAATGAAAACAATGAAGAGACAATGATTTTTGGTGTGATTCTTTCTGTTTTTCCTGTTCTTGCTGCTGTTACAGTAGAAAAATGACTTAGACAGGGTTTTTGTTATATTGTTTGGCATGTAAAGAAGTCTTTTGAATCAGTTTTTTGGTCCATTAGATAGTTTGTTCATCGTTCTCTTATTTTCTTGTAAATACTGTGTTTTTCCCTATTTTGCTATTTTGACAGGTAAATCTCAGAAAAATGGAGTTTTAGACTATTTTCTATCTGTACCAAGAAGTATGGGTCAAGTGGAAACAAGGCTAAACTCCATTCTTGTACATAATGTAAATATAGGAATCAGAAATAGTTTAGGAAGCATGCTAGAAGGCTATTCCTAGGTGAGCTTGAAAGCCCGACAAGGAAAGATAGTAAAAAATAAAACCCTAACGTAGCAGGGGTGTGAAATAATTATCATCTAAAGAGTGTAGTGGATGCAGGAACCTTCACAAAGGTTGGGCAGGAAGATAGAACCCTTGAATGATCATCTGGAGGCTGGAAAAGGAAAAAAGTCCAGGAAAAGGTCTTAGAAACCCTAGTTTCTTGCAAATTCTGACTTAAGCCTGTGTACGGCCTGTGAAGGTCCTAAACCCCAAAAATATTAAAGAACTTGGAAAAAGAGCCAAGGTGATAGAAGAGAGCTTGGCTTGACTTGTTGAAGGAGAGGTGTAACAACCAATTTTCTAGGGTTAAGAGACCTAATAGGAGGCTCAAGGCTAGTAGCCTTCCCAAACCCTAAAACAGGGATTTTGTGAAAATGATGGAGAGTTGGAGTTTGGTGATTGTTCAAGCACCTGTAGAAGATGATTTTGGAAGACTTGGAAGATATCACACACCCCTGTAACAAAGTTAGGAAGCATTTGAGAATGGTTAGTCTTTAAGGTGATTAAGGGCTAGGTGGTGAATGAGAGGAAGAGCACCAAGTTAGGCTTGGTTAATGATTTGAAACATGATAGCAGGGTTGGTAGGGAGGACCTATAGGTTGAGTGGTGGAGAGAGACACCAAGGGGTTATCAAATTGAGACCCAAAGTATTGATCCAGTGATTGACTCAATCCAACCCTGTCCCTATCAGATTGGTATCAGAGCAAGCAAAAGATTTGGGAAAGCAGCTTATATGTCAAAAGTTGAGTCAAGTGAAACCCCTGCCATGGTGACAAATGCACAATTAGCCAAGAGGGTTGAAGAACAAGAAGAGGACAACAAGTCCTTAAAAGAAAGAATAGAGCAACTTGAGAAAGCATTGAACAATGAAAGGTTGGAAGGAACGGTGCCAAAGGAAGAAGAGGTTGTAGAGGAAGACAAGGTCCCTGAACCTGACCCTATTTTGGAGGAGGAGCCTTTCTTGAAGGCATTGAAAGCCCTGAGTGGAAAAGGACTTGAGGGCATACCGTTGTTATGTGGAAAGATGGATCTTGATTTGGTCATGGATTGGATAGAAGGCATGGAGAATCACTTTGAATGTGATGGAGTAACTAAAGCACAGAAGGTGAAGGTTGCTAAATCAAGGTTGAGAGGATTAGCCTTGACATGGTGGAAATTTGTTCAGACAGAAAGGGAGAAAGAAGGCAAACAACCCATATCAACTTGGAAAGGAACGGTTGCTAAGGTAAAGGAAGCCTATATGCCAGATGACTATGAGATTCAGTTGCACAAGAAGAGGCAAAGTCTAAGGTAGAAAGACCAAGATGTCAACACCTATACTGAAGAGTTTTAGAAGCTTTGCTTGAGATCAAATGTGACAGAGGATGAGAGCCTAAAAGTGGCTAGGTACCTTAATGGCTTGAAGTGGAATATTCAGGAAGAGATGGCTTTACTAAGTCCCAAGACATTCCACCAATGTTATCAATTGGCCATAAAGATTGAGGAAAGGAACAAAAGAAAGCATGATTAGTCCTCTAAAGGTAGAGGCAAAGGCAGAGATCAAAGAGGACAACGTGGAGGTTACCAAGGTAGAGGTAATGATCAAAGGAACCAAGGAGAATCTAAGCTCACTGAACATGGTGGTGAAACATCTTCAAGAGGAGGATTTAACAGAGGAAGAGGACCTCAAGGAGGTTCAAACAGAGGAAGAGGAGCAGGTAGGAGCAACTCTTATTTTGCAAGCATGAAATGCTATCACTGCAGTCAACTAGGTCACCCTACTTATAGGTGCCTAGAGAAAGCATCTTCTTCTAGCAATGAAAAATGAGTGGCTTATGCACAAGAGGACACCATGAGTCCTAAAGCATTTGAGATCAGTCATATAGAGTCTGAGGTAGGAGAGAATCTAATGTTTAATAGGGTTTTGTTAAGGCAGCCAGTCAAAGAGGAACCTAAGCAAAGAAGAGCTCTTTTCAGAGTAAGGTGTAAGATACTTGGAAAAGTGTGCAAAGTCATTGTAGATTCTAGTTCAATAGACAATATAATCTCAGAGGAGGCAGTAGCAAAGCTAAAATTGGAGAAGGTACCTCACAATAACCCCTACAAGGTCACATGGCTGAATAAAGGGCAGAGTGTTTTAGTTAATGAGCAAGTCATAGTGGAATTTTCAATTAGAGGCTATAAAGACAAGCTAGTTTGTGATGTATTACCTATGGATGCATGCCATCTGCTACTAGGTATACTTTGGAAATATGACATAAGTGCCATTTATGATGGGAAAGAGAACACCATCTCATTCAAGAAGGATGGAAGAACCTTCAAGCTGCAATCATTGACTGAGGAAGATGAAGGACAGTCGAAGGTGCCAAACATCATGTTGAGTAGTGGTAAAGAGTTTATCAACAATCTACATCAAGGGAATGAAGGATATGTGGTTCTAATGCAGTCCAAAGAGGAAGAAAAGGCTGAAAGGATAGTCTTACCAGAAGCAGTCCAAAAATTGCTTGATAAATACAAGAGCATAGTGAGTGATGGAACACCTACAACTCTACCACCAAAGAGAGCTATAAGTCATAAAATTGACTTCATACCTGGAGCCTCATTGCCTAACAAAGCAGCATACAAGCTTACACCTGAGCAGAACCAAGAGGTGGCTAGGCAAGTGGAAGAATTGTTGAATCAAGGTCTGATTCAAAAGAGCATTAGCCCATGTGCAGTTCCAGTGGTTTTGGCAACTAAGAAAGGAGGTAAGTGGAGACTTTGTATTGAATCTAGACTAATTAATAGGATCACCATTAGGTATAGATTCCCAATACCTAGAATTGAAGATTTAATGGATTTCCTTGGAGGAGAACAGTATTTCACTAAGTTAGACCTCAAGAGTGGCTACCATCAGATTAGAATTAAGGAAGGTGATGAGTGGAAGACAGCTTTTAAGACAAATGATGGCTTATATGAGTGGAAGGTGATGCCATTTGGCCTCTCAAATTCCCCTAGCATGTTCATGAGACTAATGAATGAGGTGCTTGAGGATTTCACAGGGATCTTTGTAGTAGTCTATCTTGATGACATACTGATTTTTAGTAAGATAGCAGAAGAACATTTGAAGCATGTGGAGATGGTACTTAAAAGGCTGCAAGAAGAACAGTTGGCCATTAACCTTGAGAAGTGTGAGTTCTTCAAGCAAGAACTTGTGTATCTAGGCTTTGTAGTATCCCAAGGAACATTGAAGATGGATCCAAGCAAGGTGGAAGCCATCCTAAACTGGCCTACACCAACCACAGCAACAAGAGGTAAGGAGCTTTCATGGTTTGGCTCAGTTTTATAGGAAATTCATCAAGAATTTTAGTGGTATATGTGCACCAGTCCTAGATACTATTAAAGGTGGTCTAAAAACAAAGTTTAAATGGACTCAAGAGGCTGATAAAGGGTTTGAAAAACTGAAACAAGAAGTGGCAACTCAACCAATTTTGTTATTGCCTAGTTTTGATAAGTTGTTCACAGTTGAGTGTGATGCAAGTGGAGTAGCAGTAGGAGGAGTACTTAGTCAAGAAGGTAGGCCTGTAGCCTTTTTAGTGAAAAGCTCAATGAAGCCAAGCAAAAATACTCTACTTATGACCCAGAGTTATATGCTTTAGTACAATCCCTTAGGAAGTGGAGGCATTATTTGTTACCCAAAGAGTTTGTGGTCTTCATCGATAACTGAGCACTCAGTTACATCAACACCCAAGAGAAGTTGAGTAATAGACACTTGAAATGGATGGAATACATCCAAGCTTCACTTTACCATCAAGCACAAGAAGGACAAATGAATAAGGTGGCAGATGCATTAAGCAGGAGAATGCTGATAGTGCAAGAAATACAGCTGAAGAGCATTGGATTAGAGAGTTTCAAAGACCTCTATGGTGAAGATGAAGACTTTTCAGAAGCCTACAAGGTATGCTCTAATTTTGAGAATCATTTTCATAGTTAGAATGCTGAGTATACATTGCAAAATGGACTGTTATTTAAGGGTAATTTGTTATGTGTCCCAAGAGGATCAATGAGGGAAAATCTGATTCAAGAAAAGCATAATGGCAGTCTTAGTGGGCATTTTGGTATTAAAAAAACTTTAGAGCTAGTTCAAAGGTTCTATTATAGGCCTAGGTTAGCAAGAGATGTTAGAAAATATGTGGAACAGTGTGTTGTGTGCATGAAAGCTAAGGGAGGAGCTAGCAATACTGGTTTGTATCAACCCCTGCCTATTCCTAACAGACCATGGGAGTGTGTGAGCATGGATTTTGTGGTAGGTCTTCCTAAGACCAAGACTAGTTTTGACAGTGTGTATGTAGTAGTGGACAGATTCAGCAAGATGAGTCACTTCATTCCTTGCAAAACTACCCATGATGCAAGCTACATAGCTCATCTTTTCTTCAAGGAGGTTGTTAGGATCCATGGCTTGCCCCTAAGCATTGTTTCTGACAGAGATGTGAAGTTCATGAGTCATTTTTGGAAGACTCTATGGAGCAGATTGGGTACAAACCTGTCTTTTGGATCAGCTTACCATCCTCAAACCGATGGCCAAACAGAGGTGGTTAACAAAGTGCTAGGTAATCTTTTGAGGTGCTTGACTAAAGAATATGGACAGACATGGAATATGGTGATTTCTCAAGCTGAGTATTCTTATAATGATAGTGTAAACAGAACTACAGGGAAAAGTCCTTTTGAGGTTGTGTATGGGATGCACCCAAGGGGAATTTGTGAACTTAGAGACCTTGGATCTATGAAGAATAGAAGTGGACATGCAGAAGACTTCAGTCAGACCATGAAGGAGATTCAGGAGCAGGTTAAGAAGACAATCATAGCAGCAACACAAAAATTGAAAGATAAAGTTGATGTGTCAAGGAGAGATGTGCAATTTGCAGTAGGTGACTATGTTATGGTCCATCTTAAGAAATCAAGGTTGCAGGAGGGAATGTCAACCAAAATGTAGATGAAAAGAGTGGGACCATGCAAGGTGTTAGCCAAGTATGGGAAGAATGCATACAAGGTAGAATTACCATCAGATTTGGGCATATCTCCAGTATTTAATGTTGCTGATTTGATCAGGTATAAGGGGACAGTCAGTGATGAAGTTCAGAACAGTTAGGATATCTTTAAGGATATCAGTAATATACCCCTTCCTAATCAAGAGAAGCCTCAGGCAGAGAAGATCTTGGAGTCCAGGGTGAAAAAGGCTACAAGACACAAGGTGTACATGGAGCACCTTGTCAAGTGGAGGAACAAACATGAATCTGAGGCTACCTGGGTAGAGGAATCTGACTTTAAGAAGCTAGGAATTGATCTATCACTGATATCACCTCAAATTCCTTGATCTTTGTGCAGAGAGGGGGAGAATGGTGCAGGAGCACCTAGGAAGCACAAAGGAACACTTAACTAAAACTTGAAGTTTGGGAGAATTTTAGTGTTTTAAATGTTTTTTTGGTCATATTGATCATTTGTTTTGGTTAATAAGGTTATATCTATTTGAATAAAGGTTGGATAGTGGTTCATGATCCATGTGATGAGTTCCTTAACTCATTACTCTTGGATCCACTAGGAGTTGTTTAATCATGCCAAAAATGTTACATTTCAGCAATTTTGGCCTATGAGGTAGTTATGTCTGACCATGGAAAGTATAACCACTTGTAAAATATTTAAAAGGATGCTCTTGACCCATTGGAAGGGTTGGAGTGATTTGGAAACATTTGAAGTTTAATGAAAACAATGAAGAGACAATGATTTTTGGTGTGATTCTTTCTATTTTTCCTGTTCTTGTTGCTGTTACAGTAGAAAAATGACTTAGACAGGGTTTTTGTTATATTGTTTGGCATGTAAAGAAGTCTTTTGAATCAGTTTTTTGGTCCATTAGATAGTTTGTTCATCGTTCTCTTCTTTTCTTGTAAATACTGTGTTTTTCCCTATTTTACTATTTTGACTAGTAAATCTTAGAAAAATGGAGTTTTAGACTATTTTCTATCTATACCAAGAAGTATGGGTGTAGTGGAAACAAGGATAAACTCCATTCTTGTACATAATGTAAATATAGGAGTCAGAAATAGTTCAGGAAGCATGCTAGAAGGTTGTTCCTAGGCGAGCTTGAAAGCCCGACAAGGAAAGACAGTCAAAAATAAAACCCTAATGTAGCAGGGGTGTGAAATAATTATCATCTAAAGAGTGTAGTGGATGCAGGAACCTTCACAAAGGTTGGGCAGGAAGATAGAACCCTTGACTGATCATTTGGAGGCTGGAAAAGGAAAAAAGTCCAGGAAAAGGTCTTAGAAACCCTAGTTTCTTGCAAATTATAACTTAAGCCTGTGTATGGCCTGTGAAGGTCCTAAACCCCAAAAATCTTAAAGAACTTGGAAAAAGAGCTAGGGTGACAGAAGAGAGCTTGGCTTGACTTGTTGAAGGAGAGGTGTAACAACCAGTTTTCTAGGGTTAAGAGACCTAATAGGGGGCTCAAGGCTAGTAGCCTTCCCAAACCCTAAAACAAGGATTTTGTGAAAACGATGGAGAGTTGGAGTTTGGTGATTGTTCAAGCACCTGTAGAAGATGATTTTGGAAGCCTTGGAAGATATCACACACCCCTGTAACAAAGTTAGGAAGCATTTGAGAATGGTTAGTCTTTAAGGTGATTAAGGGCTAGGTGGTGAATGAGAGGAAGAGTACCAAGTTAGGCTTGGTTAATGATTTGAAACATGATAGCAGGGTTGGTAGGGAGGACCAAGGGTGCCTAACAAACATTAGGACCTATAGGTTGAGTGGTGGAGAGAGACACCAAGGGGTAATCAAATTGAGACCCATAGCATTGAGCCAGTGGTT
>VDFB02200961.1:0-44639 GCA_007258455.2 Sequoia sempervirens | reverse complement strand
TCTACCACCCTCTCCCACCCTCTCCCACTCTCTCCCACCATCTCCCTCCCTCTCTCCCACTCTATCCCACTCTCCCACCCAATCCGACCTTATCCCACTCTCTCAAGTCACTCTCACACACTCACTCCATCTATCTATCTCCCCTATACCCTTATAACCCTCTACCATAAACCCTTAACCCTTAATCCCTCTACCATATAACCTAAACCCTAAACCTTTAACCCTTAAACCCTCTACTATCTACCATTAACCCTTAGGTCTATGTGTACAAAAATCGGATATCTGATTTGTAGAACAAAAATTATACCGTTACAAGTATCGTAATTTGTTTCAAATGAATTGGATATCAGATCATAATGGATATCGGATTTGTGGGCCATAGAAAAGCCCCATGTGGGTCGTTTTGTGCATTCCAAAGGACCCTAGATTCTATTTGCAGGCAACACACACGCAGTTTCAGACAGGAAGAGACAAAGATCAACTTTTTGGAGCATCTTCTATTGAAATTTGTCATAAGAAATGATTTTTAACATCTTTTATGAGGTATAATGGGGAGTAGCAGTCGTTGGAAGCAAAAACGTAAGAGAAAGCTTACAAAAGAAGAAATTGAAGAATATAGACAAAAAGATAGAGAAAGTCATAGGAAAAGAAGACAAGTTATGTTAAATATTGGTGAACCTAAGCCCTATGGTCTTTCAACTGAAGAGGAAATTGAAGATGTTCAAGGTGAAAATGTTGGAATTGAATATGTTGAACATGATATTCAAATTACGAATGAAATTATTGAAATTGATAGTGAAAATGTTCAAGGTGAAAATGTTGGATTTGAAGATGTTGAACATGATATTGAAATTGGGAATGAAAACATTGAAATTGATAATGAAAATGTTCAAGGTGAAAATGTTGGATTTGAAGATGTTGAACACGATATTGAATTTGGGAATGAAATTATTCAAATTGATATTGAAAATGTTCAAGGTGAAAATGTTGGAAATGAAGATTCTGAACATAATATTGAAGCAAGTGTAAATTATGTTTCACCAAATTACATGAGAAATGAAGAAACTTGTATGGAAGAAAGACATATTCCAATTTCAAGACCCTCAAGAACCCCTAAATGGTTAGTTGAATTTGATGAGAATATTATAAACAATTTTGAAGGCAAGAGGTCAACACGAACTGTTCGGTTGTGGGCTAGAAGACTTTTCAACCAATATTTTAGTGATAAGACATTGACTGAGCAATGCTAACTTTTTGTACAATTGCTAAAGATGCAAAAGATGAGACCTTTGCTAGCCAAATTGAAGATTTGTGTGAACAAGAAGACTGAAAAAAATTCTATTATTGTCAAAAATATTTTTAATGCTCTCAAGTCTATTGAAAAAAGTGTCATGAAAAGGATAAGAGCGCCGCTTGAGAGTCATTACATAACCTAGTAAGCCATCAATTGAAAAAGGCTCATGTATGAGACAAACTTGTATTGATTTTGAAATAACCGTAAAAATTTGATAGAGAACTTGCAAGAAGAGAAAGAATAGATGATCCTATTGAAAATGATACATGGGCTTTTTCTGGGAGGCTTCCATGTGTTCATAAGAAGCTAACCAATAATGTAAAGCAGGTAATTCAACAATTTTGGCATGATAACTCTAGAGTATCACCTAATGCAAAGGATGTTTTAAATTTAATAATTGGAAATCAAGACCGTACACCACATCCTAAACATTTCTTGGAATCAAGCCAAACAATGCCGCTTTCAAAATTTTAATGGAAACACATCCAAATATGGAAATCTCACAAAGGACTTTGAAGGTTTGAAGCCATTTTATTGTGTGCCTCTTAAGATTCATAATACTTTTTGTTGCAAATACCATGTGGAGTTTTCAATGTACCATAAACTATTATGCTATATCTATTCTACTTTGCATACTAATGAAATGTTGCAGGAGTGTGGTGCAATGCATCTTCTAAAATCATCAAGGGACTTGCTAGATCTTATTTTATGTTCTAGAGATGATGGTTGCTTTTTCTATAGAAATGATTGTTTAAATGCAAATTGCTCACAATGTGGTGGCTTGTCAAAAGTTTGTTCAATGTTTTCATGAGAGTTCTTAACATGAATCAAGAAGTTTAAGGAGAAAAAGAGATATGGAGATAGTCAAAATATACTTCTGCAAAGCTGGAGGTGAAGGTTCTGATGAGTTGGTTACAAAAAGACGCAAAGGTTAGTCGATTTTATTTTAGGATTTTAAGGACAATCTTTTCTACGCTACAGTCATAGGTCCTTGGTTGGATCATCAATTGTGGGATGTGTGGGAGGACTCTTTTTCTCGGGATTGGCAATTCATTATTATATAGATTTCTATTTTCCTTCACTTTGTGATATTCCCCGACGATTGATCATGACCGCCATAACAATAGCCATTTAATCCTTTCAAAGAGGTATGCATCTTTATAGCTTGCATCACCAACTCATCATCATTCAAAGTTGTTTAGATTAATATAGTTGTTAGTCTAACATATTTTCTATTGTGACAATATAGATTTCTCATTTTCCCACTTTTTCGCGATATTCGGCATGATTGATCATGGACTTGCAACAATAGCAGCTTTGATCCTTTCGGAGAGGTATGCAATAGATTACAACAATATAGATTGGTTATTCTAAGCATCTTTTATAGTTTGCATTACCATCTCATCATATTTTGTGTCATTTAGAATAATATAGATTGGTTATTCTAAGCTACCTTGATGGTTTGTACAGGTGCTTGTCAGTAATATGAACATACTCATGTTGTTGAAGACCTGAATGCCTCTAATAGGAAAATTTTGTAAAATTTGAATTCTCAAATTGGAAACAATGTAAAATGGTCATAATTGTGTATGGGCATAATCTATACCTAGTGATGTTTTTTGAAATATGGGTCAAATGTCTGGCATTGTATAAAGGGTATGTTTAAAATGTAAAGGGGCCTGTATTTTGGAAACTCATACGTTTTGTAAAGGGGTCTATTTTTGTACTTAATCGAGCTACAACCGAAGGTTTTCTTCCTTGTTCTTTCCTGTCGGTATGCTCGTTTGAACCAGGTTTTGTAATATTTCCCATTTATATATAATAAATTATAGTGGCTTGCAACTTTTTCTCCTCAAACCCAATTCTTTAATTCACAAGGGTGACCTCATAGTCACAAACCTATTCCCTTTCATTTTAAAAAATTAAAAATTCAAACTTTTTGCTAAGTGGTGTCATTCACCCACTTTGAGTTGACTAAACACATGTTTGGCATAATTTGATGATATACGCTAGCATTAATAACATACAATATATTCATTATAATCATGAAAACATTCATTTATCTTATAGCATTGGAGCAATTAATAGTGAGATATTTTGATTCAATGCAATAAAAATGAGTAACAAATTTCTAAATACCACCAAGTCCCTAGATATTCAAGAGTAGATGCAAAGATAAACATTCACACCCTTATCAACCCTTAATTATCCAATACCCCTATCAACCCTTAATTATGTTAGGTTTATTGTGTGTTGATTGATTGGATTTTATACATCCTTGTACCTCATTGATACATTTTTCTATTCGATTTTGCGTTTTTTATGTTAAGATATAGTAAATTATATTCACTTGCAATTTGAAGTGTAAATCTCTTGTATTGTTAGAATGAGTACTTAAATGATCATGAGGTGTTGAGGGAAATATTGTTTTCATTAGTATTCTTTGGAATGCTTTGGATATTGTTGTAATGGCATTGAATAAAGAAGGTCATCAATGGGAGTCACACAATCGTTGCCATCAATGAAATTGACCATCTCTCACATGTAATGCTTGGGAGTTACATTGGGAGAAGTGGATCATCTTTCCATAATGTTATGGGTTCCTACTTAGTTGATATGTTCATGGTGGAGGGCTATCTTGAGTGCTATCATAATTACACGTTGGGGTGGTTCATGGTTTTAAACTATCAAGAATGGTTTTGGTGGCAATTAGTTTGGGGAAACCACTTACATGGTTTTATCTTCCCATTGCTTTGTATAAAAAATTTATGTAGAAATGTTATTACATGTCTTGACGTTATTTCAAGAGTGGAAGGTGTGGAGAACTAGGTTTTGAACTGGCTTTGTTGGAGAGAAAGTTGCACCACTTTGCAACTTTACACTGCTTGCATTTGGCAACTTTTCCCTCCACTGAAAAGTCATCACCACAGGAAAATGCCTCTGAGATAGCAAAAAATGAGAGAGGTTTTTGTAGATGGTCCCAACACGATCCCATAGCCTCAGACGGAGTGTCTATAAGCATCACGGTCTCTAAGAAATAGACCTTCAAAGATTGCTGCCTTTTAGCACTTTGGACTCTTAAGGGAAATCGCCGGTCCAATGTAGCTCAGAG
This sequence comes from Sequoia sempervirens, assembly GCA_007258455.2. Classification (NCBI taxonomy): domain Eukaryota; kingdom Viridiplantae; phylum Streptophyta; class Pinopsida; order Cupressales; family Cupressaceae; genus Sequoia; species Sequoia sempervirens. The sequence continues at coordinate 40,233 of VDFB02200961.1, read as the reverse complement.
TGATTCAACATATTTGGGTGCAAGAGAGGACCATCCCTAGCGTAAATGTACCCATTTGGACGTGTTGGAACAGTCCGTTTGGTCGTATGAGCTGTGGAGTGAAAGTTGCACCATTTTGCAACTTTACACTGCTTGCATCTGACAACTTTTCCCTCCACTGAAAAGTCATCACCATAGGAAAACGCCTCCGAGATAGCAAAAAATGAGAGAGATTTTTGTAGATGGTCCCAACATGATCCCATAGTCTCAGACGAAGAGTTTGTAAGCATCACGGGCTCCAAGAAATAGAGCTTCAAAGATTGCTGCCTTTGAGCACTTTGAACTCTTAAGGGAAACTAGTGGGTAACATAGTTAACTTCACAAACTTGGTTTGAAGTAATTTCATTCTTTTTTGTGCATTTAAAATGGAGTTTTAAGCCTTCCACCCTAAAAGTGACCTCTAAATAACTTCAAACATCTTAACTACCTCATTCTTATTCATTTTTTTTGCAAACAAGCATTTTCATTCGAAGAGGCTGAGCTTTGATTTTTGCTTGTTGGATTGAATGCGGACCGTGACACAACTTTATTTTTTCTAAAATTGTTCAACTGCTATGTTACTTGCATCATCTTAACTTTCTTGGCTTAGGACAGCTCCTACTGCTATGTTACTTGCATCACATTCTACTATGAATGGTTTGTCAAAACTTGGTAAAACTAAGATAGGTTGGGTAGCTATCTCCCTCTTCAACCTTTCAAATCTTTCATTGGCTTCTTTGCTCCACACAAACTTTGTTTTCAGTCCTCCTTTGATGGTGTCAAGAACCGGTGCACAAATTTCACTAAACCTTCTCACAAATTTCCTTTAGAACTGAGCTAATCCATGGAAACTCCTAACTTCTATCCCTGTCTTTGGAGTAGGCCAACTGAGAATGGGGTATCTTGATGAGTTTCAACTTTTGTACTGCCTCCTCTGAGATGACATTATCAATTGATCCTGAGTCTATGATGACCTTGCAAACCTTACCTTGTATCTTGCACTTGACTCTAAAAAGAGCTCTCCTTTGTTTGTGTTCATCCTCGGTAGGTGCTTTGATCAAAATCCTTCTTAACATGAGTTGTTCTCCTTTCTCTGAGTTGTCCACCTCTAGAGTCTCTACCTCTTCCTTTACCAATTTGATGGGGAGACTTACTTTTCAAGAGCACTCTTGCTCTTCCCAAGACCTATTCTTTGGTCTTCCTAGGGTATTCCTCTCTACCCTATTTAGGGATCTCTCCTAAACCCCTCTCACCTCATAAGACTCTCCACCAATTTCAAATTCTTCTCCATTACTCTCAATTCGCCACTAGGCTTCCCTGGGCTCCAAACTGACCCAAAGTGTCCTAACCACTCCAGGGGCTAGGAAAGGTTATTCTACTGTCTCTTTGTTGATTTGACACCTCACTAATCCATCTCATTGGATTCTTTCACCATTCTCCCATCGCTTTCTTGAAAAACTCCATTTTAGGCCTTGTAGCCTTTTGCCCCAACTAGGCCTCCTATAACCCATTTTCTTGGCTTTTCTCAAAAATGGTCTTAACAACCCCAAAATATTTTTTGATATTCTTTCTAGTGGTACCCTAGGCTTCAATATTTACCAGGTGTAAGGTCTCCCAAGTGGCCGTTCATATGACTGTCCTCATACCTCCCTAATTTCAAGGGTTTCAAGGGTTTTAGTTCCTTTTTCCAACTTTGAGGGCTTCAATGACCTCCTCAACTCTCCTCCTTGCACAAAAATATCTGGAATACATGTTCCCACACTCCCATGCTCTTGATTGGCACAAACCAATCCATTTAGCAACTTTCTTTACTGCTGTCCTCTCCAAGCCACTAGCCAGAATGCACTTGCACTCGCCTAGTGCTTGATAGTTTCTTCACTTCCCCTGCAAACAAAGACTCCTAAACCTGTATGTAAATTATTTACATAGTCCTCAACTTTATTCCAAGTGGCCATGAGAGGAAAGTGGTGCAGGAGCACCTATGAAACATTAGGCATTTAGGAAGTCTAGGATGCATTTCTTTTATTTTTGATGTTTATCATGAAGGTCATGTTGACCATTGAGTAGAGAAGATAGTTTAGGGATGTGTTTTATCTTTAGGATAGAAGTTGAGGAAGGGTGAATGGGTTTAAAAACTCATTTTACTTAGTTTTCTAGAAAATTGGCAAAAGATGCAAAATGGTACACTTTGTAACTTTGCGACATGATAAATTACATGTTCGACCAAGGGAGCATAACTGATTGAGGAACCCTATATAAGGTGTGCCTCGAATTGAGAGCAGGGTTGGAAGTATTGGTATTGTGGGAAAGTTTTGTGAATTGAAAGAAAAATAGTGTTTTTGTGTGTTATTACTGATTTTTGCTTCAAACTAGAGCTTTAATGGATTGAAATTGTTACTGTGTTATGTGGAGGATGTAGTTTAGTGTTTTCTCAAGCTTAGTGTGCCATATTTTAGTCTTTTTGATTCGATTTAAATCATTTTTTGTAAATATTTTGCTTTAACCTTGTTGCTGGTTTGAACCAGACAGTTTTGTAGAAATGGGGTGTTCGTTCACTTCCCCACCGGACAAATTGTACGACCCTTTGGGAACAGTGACTAGACTCCATGTGTGTACATATGGTAGGTTTTAGGGTTTGTGTGAGCACATGAGCTGTTGGAAAAGTCTTTCCCTAGATGAGCCAGGAAGAGTCTGGCTAGGGAAGACAAGGAGTGCAGAGCACATAACTTGCAGGGGTGATTGAATTTTGTTAAATTTCCTTTTTGTGAAGGTAGATGCGAGTCTTGCCAAGACTTGGTTTTCAAGAGGAAACTCCATCATTCCATCTGGTGTGAGAAACACTTAGCAGATTGAAAGCAGCCAGAAAAGGCTTAAAAACCCTAGTTTTTTCCCATTTTTAAGTGGAGGCGTTGTACGGGCAGTTAAGACCCAAGACCTCAAAAATCCTTGAGAGGTGTCCATTTGAAGCAAGAACCTCAAAGAAAGATTGGGGGTTCTTTGGAGAAATTGAGAGATTCAACCAGTTTTCTTGGAGGAGACCTAATTGGGGCTTTTAGGCTAGTAGCCTTTTTAAGACCTAAACAAGGGTTTGTTGAAAGCGACCAAGAAATGGAGCTAGGAGGATACTCAAGAACCAAAATTGGATGGATTGCAATGAATTGAAACACCTCCACACCCATGCAAATCAAAGTTCAATCTTTGGAGGTATTGTTAGTCTTTAGGGTAGATTAAAGGCTAAGGAAGAGTTAGAGCTATGGCACCAAGATTGACTTGGTTCATTGAATGGTGATGGTAGTGGGGTTGGCCAGGAGAACCAGGGGTACCTAAACATGAGAAGGGACCTATAGGTTAAGGTGGTGAAGAAAAAAACCAAGGAGGTCTTTCAAGAAAGACCTTAGAGCAGGAATCTGTGATTGATTCCTCTGACCCCTCCCTATCAGAAAGCCACGGGAACTCAAGTGGGACTCATTATTCACAAAACTGGCCCAAACCGACAGTGAGTCCAAAAACCCAAAAACTTGCAAAACCTTAACCAGTTGGTCTAAATGAATAATCTAATGCTAGGTACAGTAAGTAAATGAAATAAATGAAACACTCAAAGCAACAAGTTAGTCCTTTCAATCCATTCTTGACTGGATGAAGGCTCAAACACAAAAATGCAATCAAAAGTTGTTGAATTCCAATCACACAAAAATGCTCTCCAAGTCTCAATTTATGAAAATGAACTTCCAACAGAGGTATTAGGGTTTGGATGACCTTATATACCTTTCTCCCACGTGGTAGGACCCTTGGGTCAGACTTAGAACAACATTAATGCTATTTTTCAACTTTTAGGCCAAATTGCCAAGGCAACATTGCCAAAATGCTCAAATTGCCAAGATTTGTCTAGGAACTCATAAAGTTCAAGACTCTAAGCCAAACCTACCCTAACACACTCTTAAAAAAAACCTAGGGACTTTATATCATAGTCCTTATTCCCTTGGTGGTTGGCTAGAACCACCTACAAGCCAAAAATCACTAAGATCTTCCAAAAGACCTTAAGGTGCTCCTGCACCAGTTTGGAGGATGAAACTTGTTTGGATTTGTGAGGGAAATTTCATAGAAAGATTGCATCTATACACCAAGCATAGTGGATTTTAGCATCCCAATATTTTTCTAAATTTTTTTTGATCATTGTAATCTTGGTTATGAGCAAACAATTGAAGCAAAAAAATTATAATCATCAAGTTAGTTATTTGAATTAAATACTCTATTCCAACCAACTTATATGTGTAGATCTATTTATCATATGTGAATGTTTTAGATCTAAATATCTTGTTTAAATGTTTTGGCTGATTTTTATTGAATTATTCCAAATCTAAGAAATTTGTATGAATAATTTAGTTAAGGATCATTGAATTATTTGAAATGAATGAAATTTGTTGGGTTAATCATATGAGTATCTAGTTGTTACTTATGCAATGTGAAATAATGCTAGAGTTTGAAAGATGTGCAATGCAATGTAATCAGCAATATGAATATAAACTACATAATATTTAACCATTCTTTTTATGCTATTGTACATTGATATTTAACCATTGCTTCAAAGAGTTTAATGATGCACATGAGGAGGAAACTAAATTTCGATTGTCAACTTCTATATATATCAAATTATCCAATAATCAAGTGTATGTCCATATACAAAAATGGCATCAACACCAACTCAAGCAAAGTTTTACAATATGTGGCATATGCCATCTTGGTATCTATTCAAAATTTACATGCCAAAATGTCTATCTCATCCTAAACTACAGGTGGATCATCAAAATGGAGCCTCTTTGAAGCACTCGTTGGCTCTAAAGGTAGCTGCACAAGAAAAAGTCAAACCACAATTGAGATTAGATATACTATATAATTTAAAATTGAATAATTAACATAAAAATCAATACACATTGAATTATAATTGAACTCTAAAATTGAAATCTTGATTAATTGAAATATACGTCTCTTTGAAGGGTCAAGAGTCCTAGAATATACCCCTCTCAAAGAACTAACCAAACCAAATTTTGTAACATCAGTCTATATATGTGAACAAAAACATGAAATTGATCCAAGTTAGCATAGAATTGTCAATAATAAGAACATATTTACCAAGCACAAAATAAAATAAACACATACCTCTTTAGGTTGATTTTTTTCTGTATCTCCTTTAGGTGTCTCAACAGCTCCTCCTTGAGGTGTTTCAACACCTCCTCCTTCAGGCATTCAAATACCTACTCCTTCGGGTGTTGTGGCACTTATCAATAGTGATGTATAGCTCACAACGCCTGTACCTAAAAATGACAAGTACATATGAAACTACGAATCTATGTCAATGTATGCATAATCAATAAAAGATCTTATAAATTTTAATTCAATCAAATTTGAGTTCAATTACCTTTCCCTTATCCAACACTATGCCTCCATAGTCTGGAGAGCGTCGCACCTCACTCGCACTAGGTGTTTGCTACAAGCAGAGAGTAAGATAAAAATATAAGTTAATATATAATTTCATTATTGACAATTCAAATGACAAGCAAATATATAGTAAAAAAATGTAAATGAGTGAGTGAGAAAATACATACTGTGTGCATGTCGAGGCCAAATGAAATGGCCCTAAGGGTGCTATTCGTCACCTGTGTGAGCTCCTCCTCAGACATTAACTGTTAAATAGACCATGTAAATAAATATTAGTACTTGATACCATCTCTTATTAATATTCATTTAAAAAAAATGCAAGTTATGAATTTACACCTTAAATGTTACCTATGTAACTACTCCAATGTCCACCTCTCTAGCAGGAGAGGACTCTGTAGGGTGTGCTCCACTCCCCTGCGTGTGATCTGCTATAATCTCCACATCCTGGATGTCATAATCAGAAGTGTCTAATGGATGCTCAGGGGGGCTGTACAATAGGACCCAAACATATTTACTGGCACGTATTGCAAATATGTGGCACACAAATATGTGGACCCAAGGAGGATGATGCAGCAGCACTGGATCCATCGCCAAGATCACCAGACTATGGCTGAGCTACTAAAGAAGCATGGGAAACCAAAAGACCACTCAAAGAGTGAATGATTTGGATAGTTTGTGTGGTTGCATCCTCCGTAATATTTGGATGTTGTACTAGAGGTGGCAGAGGAAGGGGAGGACGAGGAACATGTGGGGGCCTAACTACTCTAGCTTCCCCTAGCCTATCCTGAGGCATACCTCTACCAATGCCCTGGAAGGGTTTAATGTCAAAGTAATTGACATGATGCCCTAACAAAAACTCAGCATATAATTTTTTAATAAAGTAAAAAATGTACATCAAGATTATTGTTGGGTGGTTTATCAAAAACCATACACCAACGATCCCAAAAGTTATCTACTATGCCCCTATGCATGCACCATTTTATAGAAAGTTTTGGCTTGTTAACATTAACTGAAAAACCATTGCTGGGGTTAATAAATAAAGAGGCTATTTGGGCTTTTGTTATTTGGAGATATTTCACATCATCATAAGACATTCCACATGCATAATATTGCCTCATGGTTTCTCGCCACGAATGAAATGCATTATGTTGGGTGGAGAGGGTTTCTACATTTGTAATTATTCCTGTCAATGTGGTTGACATATGGGATAATCGAGGGATTTTCCTATAAACAACACAAATTCCCCTCAATTGCTCCAATTTTTCATGAATTAACTATTCAATTGATGGCTGCGGAGGTGGTGGAGCATTTGAAATTTCTGCATTTTGATTTTGAACTAGTGGATTTTCATTTTCAACTGGTGGAATTTATGCATTTTCATTCTCGGCAGCCATAATTCCTGATTAAAGTTAAAAAAATAATTAATTTAAAATTATACAATATAAATGAAACACTATTTTTAAATCAAAATCCATTAAAAACATTCATTTTTTTATCAAAATCTATTTTGAATTCAATTGTTTCATAAAAATTCAATCAAAAACCCTATTTTGAAAAAAATTCCACAAAAAACATTAATTTTTTTATCAAAATCCATTCTCAATTCAATTTTTTTTAGAATTCAATCAAAAACCCTATTGTGAAAAAAATCCACAAAAAACATTCTTTTTTTTTTATCAAAATCTATTCTAAACTCAAATTTTTCACAAAAGCTCAATCAAAAACCCTATTTTTAAAAAAAATCAACAAAAACCATATGAAATTATTCAAATCTAAATCAAAATTGAATCAAATCAAATGAAAATAAATAAACTTACCTTTCCAAATCGAATTTAGCCTATATTGGATATCCGTTACGCGAACAATGGATGAACAGTGCGCCCGCGTGTTCTTCTCAGCTGAATGAGTTTAGAAAAGAGACAAAATTGCTTAATATATACTTTTTACAAATCGGATATCCGATCCAAATCAGATATCCAATTTGAATATCCGATTTGGATCAGATATCCGATGAGTAAAAGTAGCTTTGGTGTTTGGTATGATGACACCCGAGCCTACAAAAAGTCAACATGTTCTTTTCGTGTTTTCTCGGTCGATGAAAGACGTGTTTTTTTCTTCATTGCCACTTTTTGGCCCACCATTAACATGCACATACCCTTATCCTTCCTCCAAATTTCTCATGTAACCCTTACCGTTAATCTCAAATTCTAATGTAATTTAATAATTTCAATTTTAAGAGAACCCTATGTAAAATCACAAGAGTTATTGGGGGTTCTTTCACAAGGCTTCTCAATATTGAGTGCTCAACCTCTTATTTCTCAATTAGAGGTAAATTCAAGTGTAGAATAAGAGTTGATTTCATTATTCATTTCCTTATTTCACCTTCTACATATTTATGTTATATGCATTTTGCATGTCTGTAATGCCCTCCCATGTATAGACTAATAAAGAACAATTATTTATCATTTTTCCAAGAGGTAATTAATAAAAAAAATAATCAAGATGATCTACTTACACTAAACCTTTAAACTAAAAGCTACATTATTGTTTAAATGCTTAGGATAACTTCAAATAAAAATATTACTAAAGATTTAATTGTTCTTGTTTCCGTAAAGCTTCATATACTACAACAAGGCTTATAACCACAAATCATTTTGTTACAAGAAAATCTACACTTATTACTTGCATATGACAAGACCTATAAGAACCATTTCATGAAATACCTAAACCAATTTTTCTCCCACGCTTCCCTATTTAACCACTTCCCATTTATGTTTTCCAATTTCTAGCCTGAAATGTAAATCTATATATTCCTATTTCATTGGTTTTCTTGTATCCAACGTTCAATTCAAGTTTTCAATTATGTATTCTTCATATAGTAAGCTTACACGATTAGTTTTGTTCTTCTATTCATTGACAATTCCATCTAAAATAAGAACAAAAAAATAATTTTTTTTGCTTCTACAATTTTGTTTGATGCAACTTTGCTTCTATGACAAGTAGGGAAATGATAACTATTGGAAGAAGGAGAATGTTGAAAGAAGGAGATTGTTGGAAGTTTTGGGAAGTTGGCAACATGAGCATGAATTGCATAATATTGCTTGATCCAGTGTTGTCATTGATACTCAACATTGTTATGATCAACCTAGTATGATTTGGAAGTGCTACTGAAGATATGTGTACAAAATAAGTTGGTCCGATAAATATGGTTGTATAGGAAATTAGCTAAGTACTTCTATTGAATATTTTTTTGGTTTAGTGCTTTAGGTTTTTGTTCCGCACTCCTCCATGCTATAACATCTAGCTCTACGCTTTTAACCATGCTTTCAAGATCATCAGATACAATGAAAACCAATATTTTGTGATGTTTTCTTGAAATAGTGTGAAATATATCATTGACAAAGTTCAACTTTGTGTAGTGTAGTCATTTATCTGTTTAGTATATCAGTGTGGGAGATTCTACATTTCTTTGAGAAGAATGTTTTTGTCATGCAGTTCTAAATTTAGACTTACTAATGTCGGCTAAGTGTGAATTTGAAGAAAGATTGAATTTGAAAGTCGCTTGCATGAAGAAGTGTATATATGATTGAAAGTTTTTTGTGATTAGGTCCAATTATTGGTCGACCTAATACATGATATATGTTGTGAAGATTAAGTATATAATGCAGATGTTGTTAGGATCTATTTTAGGTCTCTACCGACCTAAATTATATATTACATGTTTTTATTTGAGTGTGAAGAAGCTTTTGAATCATGTGTGGAGCCGACAAAGCTATTTTGAATTTTTTTTGGTCACATCTAATTAGGCTGACCTAATTGATGTATGTGGATGTAATTAGGTATTTTTATGTGAGACAATTTTGAGTTGTGAGAAAAGGGATGAGAGAGTACAAGTGGCACATCAAGTGCGAGAGGTCTCATATGATGTGAACATGCAAATTTAGAGGTGTGAGATCATAATAAGAGAAAAGTTGTTGAGCGACTTCTAAGTATAGCAATATTTTATATTAAGAGCTTCGAAGGAATTGAAATTTAGCACAAGGAAGGTGTCTTTTATTAGTTCACATTTTGGCTTAAGTAGCAATCATTGTTTTGTATCTAATTCTAGTTGTGAGCCTTATAGGGGTAGTGCATCCTAGCAATGAGCCCCTATAATATACTATATCTGGATATAATATTGTGAACTAATCCTCACTGTGGTTTTTTCCTTTTTGGGTTTTTGATGTAAAAATATTGGTGTTCATATGTCATGTGATCTTGTGGATGTCTTATGCTTTCTTTCCTTATTTTTGTTAATATGTTTTGATGATTAGACAAGCTGTCACGTTCAAAATTTTAATAGAATACTGATTCATCCCCCCTTCTCAGTATTCTGGGTGTTCAACAATAACTTCCTGAGGCAGTATCTTGAAATTTCTTTAATAGAGTTTGAAATGATTTTGAAAATTTTACATGACAATTAGGTTTATGAAACCTTGAGAGTACCATCTACATTTATGGCACCTAGATTTTCTTCAATCAAGGCATTGCACAATATTCTAGGACCATTGTGATGCTCTCATATCTATCTCTTTCCCATTACTTCATTAGTGTTTCACCATGATGTTGCTTGTGCCAATTTCATTTGCTTGGTATGAAAAATTCAATATTACGTTTTGGAGCTAGCTACTTATAGTTTTCCACACTATAGGCCTATCTTTTTATGCATATTTACATGAATGTCTTGGATAGCAAACAGTTGTGTGGTTGCATTTAATTTTCTCCATAGGAAATATAATAGACCTCTTGAGTTTAGACTACGAGCATGATATTCAATCTTAATCATTGACTGAAAATGTATATTACCTACTAACGTTGTCTTAAAAGTAAAGTCATTTATTTTAAATCAACAAACCAATTCTTTACAATAACAAAATATTTCAATTAAATATTTAAGAGAATTTTCACTATACATTTTTCAGTAGACTCCTATTCTTTTTCCTAAATTGAAATTATTAAACACGTAGGTGCAAATAAAATGACCATGAAAGGAAAAGATAAATTTATTGCACCACTAATCAACAACACATGATGGTGAAAGAGAATAAATGAAGACACGTCAGACCATTTTGTGATATCCAGCTGAGCAACATTGCTATGTACAGATTATGAAAATCATTGATAGGCAATTACTATAGAGGAATTCAAAACCGCTTCCTACAAAATACTTAAATTTACCAGAGAACCTCTATTGTGAATTATAAAATTGCTTACATTCTAGCTTGTACAATAGAATATGTACATATCACTTATTGTTATTGCAAATAGATAAACATTGTTTATAATCCCTTATATGCTTATAAAACAGAGTATTAACAGTGCAACCATTTTCACAAACTAAAGCATAATAAGAAATGAGTAATTTACTTGAATCTAAAAATGATTACTGAAAATTCCATTATGCTTGCAATCAAAGGGTTGTTTTCAAATCTGCAAATATTGATAGATAAACAATCACTTTGTATTAGCAATGTAAAGAGAATTTACACACACCAAAAAGCTTTACAATAACTTCCAAAATTCCCTCAAAACCTACATACACCAAAATAGAGCAGCCCAGTCTTGCTCTCCTCCCATCCATAGGATTGAATAGTCCACCCCCAAGCGGGAAAAAAGTCCATATGCACAATACAAATGAAAGAACAAAAAACAATAAATATTGACTCACTCATAAAGAAACCACTCACGGGATTCTTGCAAAGGGGGAGAAGGGGTATTCCCTTCCTTCTTGGGGCACAACAATTTTTTTCAAAAAATTCAACTTCATATTCAACACATAATTCTTCCATTTATAATACCACCACAACACAACACCAACCACTCCACAACCAAATTCTTCCATTTACAACACCTCCATAATTAGCCGCTTCACAACCAAATTCTTCCATTCACAACACCTCCACAACCCACCATTCCATACACCATCCATTCCACAACTCTATTTAAAACACATATATACATAAATCCCCAAAATAGGCTCCACTCCCTTCTGAACCCAAAACGAAGGAGGCTCTCAACCCTCAGGTGAGATCTGTTCCTTATACACACCCAAACCCCCATTACACAAGCAAGATTCTACACAAAACAGAAAATAACCCAAAATTTTCACAACACAAATAAAATCTATCAAACCTTCAATAACCGCCTCAAAATTTCCAAATCAAAACGTAAAGCATACCTTGGTTGTCCAAGTTAGAATAATCCCAATAACCAGAACAAAGTATTCAATCCCTTCTCTCTATTAATGTCCTTCTACCACAAATTTCTTACAGCCAATACCCAAAGAAGCAACAATCTTCACACACCAATTGAATTCGTAAGATGAAGAAAAAGAATTGAGAGAACAACCATCCTACTTTCTCTTAAAGTATAACTCATCTCAAGTATTCAACTTTCCTCAAAACACAAACCAAATGAAAATATTATTCAATTAAAAACATATTTCCCTTCACAAATAAAATCACATAAAAATCAAGTCACTCTAAACATTAAACACCCCTTTAAAACTTAAAAACCGATAATTAAACATTTGGCATTTGGACTTTGTCTCCAATATTGAAGAAGCTTGGATTTCTCACCTACAACATCTTATTAAAAACATGAGTACATTTGAAAAAGTATAATCAAAACATTAAATATAAATATTAAAATCTTCTAACATCGAATGATTATAAGATCTACAAAAACATTTAACCAAAAGACTTTATGATTAAATTATTTCATTAAATGACATTATTTCATTTATAAACAAACAAATATCTAAACAAGCCTATAAAATTTTTATGTTTGTAATCCATAATAATAATATCCATAAATAAAAATCTTAAAATATCAACTATATAAAATCAAAACAAAGTCTCTAGAATAATATTAACTATACCTCACATTCTCCCCTTCAGGTCTCAAGCTTCCTCTTGAAAGCTATCAAAAAGGTATGGAAATAAAGATTTCATCTAGACTGTCTGCAAACATAAATTTCAAGAACAAAATAAGAACCCAAAACAACATGCACAAACATCAGTGGTTGAATAACCCACTTACTCTTGTAGTATGAACTCTACTAACACAAACAACATACTTTCTTGCTTGCTCTGGAAGATACATGGATGACAGATAAATCAAGTGGATCCCCAAGTTACCAGATTTAAAAAATAAAAGTTGAAGGCACAGAGATCAAATGCTATTCAACTGTTTTAGACACCCACATTCAAAACTTAAGTACAATCAAATTTTCTAGTAGAGGATACAAACCATTTTTTTAAAAGAAAGGGGAGTATAAGAATCATCTTAGCACCCTAGAAATTCTGACAACTATGCCTGTCAAACTATACAATGACATCTATGATCTCATCTTAAAATGTGATAATGATTATTTTCTTTCTTTTAAAAAAGGTACTCTTTAAAAAAAAAAATACAAAGAACATGAAAGTTTCCACGGTCTATGATAGAAATTTATCACATATTTCTAGATTTGATAGTGTAAGGTATTTTATCCTAAAAAACTACATTTCCTAAACAACCAAGATATATGCTTTCTACAAAAAAACACTAGTAGGAGCTATCACAAATGATAGTTGTGGTGTAATGATATATGTGCAAGTGATGTTTTCAAATACAAAAAACTGTGGACTATCAAAATTCAACCCAACACCACCACTTCATGAAGAATGACATAGTCAATGACACCACCTAGGGGAGAGGGCCCAATAGTGGCACACCCTAACTTTATGGGTCAACATAGCAATGAACATGCAACATTGACATTAAAAAAATATATCTCTGAGTGGCCAGGGATGTGGACAATTCAAATATTTTGTTTCACCCGCATAGACCGAGAAAAAAGGTGTCATCAACATGCTTTTTGTTGAGGGGTCATAATAGACCCCCAAAAAAGGTTAGACCAATAGTGGTGCATTAAGTCATGTTTTTTAGTGCGTCAATGTGGCATCATATGATTTGTTGCTTTTTGACTATAATGGGCATATTTTGTTCAACTGTTGGGTCCTCTCTTACAATTACTAGTTCCATACTTTTAAAATATTGGACTTTGAATGTACATGTACTATGACATCTATTGGTAGCCACACCACTATTAGACCCTCTCTCCTAATGATAGAGAATCCAAACATGGATTTAAATGTTTTGGTATTGTGCACGTGCTCACTGTCAATGAAGGAGAGGACCATGCAATAATAGGAGTGGAATAAATATCCACTATAGGAATTTACCATTACATTAGGTACCTTGTTATGTGAAACTTGAAATTAAGCAGGCACCGTATTGATAATAACACAATCCAGCGAGGCTTAAAAGATAGGAGACACAAACCCTACTGAGACATTTGCTTTGATTAGGTATAGATTCAAGTGTAGGCAACAACCTCATAAGTGACCTCTTTTGATATTGCTTTTTACAACCTCCACAATGAAATTATAGTTTTTAGAAGAACAAACACTATAGGCGTGGGGCAATGCCAACCAAAATCAAGTCCCCCTATGAATGTGAAACCAAAATAACAAAGTGGATAAAATTCTTGGACCCACAACCAACTAGAGGAGAAAAAATATAGTTTGAATACGTTATATCCAAATTATGTATGCAATACCCTAAGAAAATATCTTGATGCATATTGCCATCACTGGTTAGATTATGAGAAATTAGGCAAACAATCTTATGCAAATGTAGAATATTATCTGCAATGACTAAAAAGCAGGCATGCTTATATGTAGATTTGACTTCCATAACATCATCTTAAAAGAAAGGGACACATATCCATGTATCAAGTTGTAATAAATCTACTAAACTGTTGCTGCATATGGTCATCAAATTGCCTTATTTTCTTTTTCTTTTTTTTTGTGTTTTTTAATATTGCAATTCATTTACAAATATTTTTCTTTCACACGAGTACCAATAGGAGACCAATACAAGCTCTTTGTAAGCACTGTTATGAGACCAGTACAAGTTCTTTTCAAGAAAGTACATTGAAAATCTACAACGGAAGACTGAGAGTCATAACATAGAAATCCGCCTTTAGATATCATCACACTAACAGTCAACAATGGATGACCAAGAGTTACAACTTAGAATTCTACAATAGATGTCCTATTGGAATTTCAAACTTGGGTCTCCATGATGAGAACCCAATACTTTAATCAATTAAACATGACCCCTTGGAAATCCAATTGCATTTGAAAAATCAAAGCCTATGTCTGCTAAAACGCATGGTCTGCTAAAACACAGGATCCTTGTGTCTATTAGCATAGTTCCATTAAGAGTTTTATTTGTGATTCTCAATTCAAGATAAGCCTCCTATAAACTCTTCTAGGTTTCCTGCAGCTTAAATATTTGTTTATCATCCATCTATTTAATAGTAGACGCTTCAAAAACAACTTGGGTTGCCAAGTCAATGATTCTACTTTTCTTATGCCCTGCCCAATTCATTTTACTATTGACATTACATGAATTCAAAAACTGGATGATTGACTGCTAAAGTTCAAAAAGACCCTTGATAAAATGAACAAACCAATATTAATTTTCACAATAAGTTGAAATGAGAAAAACACCTAGAGCGTATAACAAGCTTAGTTCAAAATTAACCATGGCATCTATAACTTACATATAACCAACAGTAGGGTTAATGCTCTTTGTCTGGTTTTCTTGTTTAGTGATAGTCCCTGTCTGCAATGTGACATCTTAAAAGTGGAAATATGACTAACTCTTAACTGTATAATCTTGTGGTTTTGCTACACTAAATATGGAAAAGAAATTATAATTTATTTATCACGCAGAAATTATATCAAAAGTAAATGTATAATTTAGTTCATGACAAGGTCGAGATTTATTAAGTTATAAGTCTCTAGCTTTTGAATTTTTTTGGAATACTTTTGAAGTTATTGTTGTATTAAAAATATCATAGCTTTCTTATCATCGTACCTATGCTCAATCCAGAGCAGGGCTTGGGTATTTGTAAGAATTTAGCATTACGGCATCTGATTGTGTTTGTTGGTCTTGATTGGATAAGTTCCTCCAGGGTCCCAAGAATAGGATTTTACATCAAAATGATTGGATAAGAGAACTTTATAACACTCTTAAATTCTTTGTTTCAGTTAACAGTTATCCTTAGGGTCTTGTTAAAGCCTTCTATGGAATACAAGATAATGTATTTATTATCTTACCTCTCTATCTTTATGGTCGGAGAATTGAAGAGCATTTGGATGTTGTAACAAAGCCATCAATTGTAATGAATGCCTGAATGTATCCATGGTGATTCTTTTACTCATCTTCAGATTATCAATAACAGTACTCTTATGGTTGTGTAATGTCCCTAGGGTTTAAAACTTTGATCTAAAGAATAACAACAAATTAATTCATTCAAATAACTTCCATAGTACATAGAAATGGAGTTCCAACACTGATATACATAGTTTGTAGCAAAATTTCACTTATGCAATCACTCAAATCTCAGTTTAAATGATGTAGCATGAACCTGGTACAAGGCAGATATGATTACCTAATATTCAATTTTTTCTCTATTTGCAGGCCTTCCTTTATTAGTTCCATATTGTTTCGTAAGTATTAAATGGTTTTTATAGCTTGAGTTTCTATAATGCAAAAATACAATTTTATGTATATCAATCCACAGTGCCATATATTCATAACGTGATTTGAGCTAAGTGTTAAAGCTATGGAAATTTTAATTCAGATCTATTCATTAATACAAGTAGATCCTAACCTCCATAAATCAACATGCCCATCTAGTACCATATCCATATTAACTGATAAGATGCATCAAGAATTCATGTACAAGTGGGTATCATTTTGCTTTAAGGATCCTACTGATTAACCATTATAATTCATAATGTAGATCCAACTAGAGTTGCTTTGAATATTTTACAATGAGACTATGATTTGGAAGAAAACCAAATACAAGAACCCAAATTTTCTATTGTGTGATAACATTCAATAAACTAGAAAAATTTAAACCCTGGAATGATTGACACATCTAAACAAAAAACACTATGGTTGAGCTGCTCATGAAGGCTTTAGACTCTAGAAACTGATCAAATCAAATCTAGGAATGTATCTAGAAGTAAACAGAACCAAATACATCAGGCATGCATTGCAATGTAATATATTTCCAACCAACCAACATAAGAGAAATGTCACCCAATAGTTTAAACATCAATAAGTAGAGAGGAATGATTAGCATAATAAAACAAATTCTCACCTGTGTAGTTCTGGAGTGGAGGCGACTTCAGGATTTTCCTAAGGATGCAAACATTTGTTTTTCTATTGAATGTAAAATTCTTTATTCAATAAGTTTTTCTCACTAACCCTTAGTCAACAAACCCCATGATTGTGCACTGATGTTTTAAAGCATTGAGCATGAAGATTTGTAGCAAAGAAACCAAGATCAGCTTCTAACGCTTGCCATCAAAAGGTCAGATCTTCAATATGATTCACACAAAATGTCAGGTAAGAATAAGCAGAGATAAAAACATATAGGGCGTGATTTTTTTATTTTTTTAAGGCTAATCCTACATCCTTTGACAGGAACAAAAATAGGCAACTATGAAGACATTGTAAGAGAAGGCCAAAACTACATGACAGAATGAACCATCAACCTATTCTCTGGATCCTTAAGAGAATAAAATTCCATAATCATTGTTTTTTCCCCAAAGCTCCCCAAATCTCCCAAGTGTTGGAACCTGATGTTTTGATACCAATGTAATGCTCTCCCATGCATAGACTAATAAAGAACAATTATTTATCATTTATCCAAGAGGTAATTAATAAAATAAAATAATCAGGATGATCTACTTAAACTAAACCTTTAAACTAAAAGTTGCATTATCATTTAAATGCTTAGGATAACTTCAAATACAAATATTAATAAAGATTTAATTATTCTTGTTTCTTCATATACTACATCAATGCTTATAACCACAAATCGTTTTGTTACTAGAAAATCTACACTTATTAAGCATATGACAAGGTATAAGAACTGTTTCACGAAATGCCTAAACAAAGTTTTCTACCACGCTTCCCCATTTAACCACTTCCCATTTATGTTTGCCAATTTTCAGCCTGAAATGTAAATCTATATATATTCCTATTTAATGGATTTTCTTGTATCCAACATTTAGTTCAAGTTTTCACTTATGTATTCTTCTTATAGTAAGCTTGCATGATTAGTTTTGTTCTTCTGTTCATTGACAATTCCATATGAAATAAGAACAAGAAAAACAGTTTTTGCTCCTGCAATTTTGTTTGATGCAACTTTGCTTCTATGACAAGTAGAACAATGATAACTTCCTGAGGTAGTATCTTGAAATTTCTTCAACAAAGTTCAAAATGATTTTGAAAAATTTATATGACAATTAAGTTTATGAAACCCTAAAAGTACCATCTACATTTATGGCACCCATATTTTCTTCAGTCAAGGCATTGAAAAATATTCTAGGACCATTGTGATACTCTCATATCTCTTGCCCATTACTTCATTAGTGTTTCACTGTGATGTTGATTGTGCCAATTTCATTTGCCTGGTATGGACAATTCAATATTGTGTTCTAGAGCCAGCTTCTTATAGTTTTCCACAATATAGGCCTAGCTTTTTATGCATTATTTACATGAATTTCTTGGATAGCAAACAGTTGTGTGGTTGCATTTAATTTTCTCCACAAGAAATATAGCAGGCCTCAAGTTTAGAAACAAGCACGATATTCAATCTTAATCACTGACTGAAAAGGTATATTACCTGCCAACGTTGTCTTAGAAGTAAAGTCATTTATTTTAAATCAACAAACCAATTCTTTACAATAAAAAAAGAGATCAATTAAATATTTAAGAGAATTTTCACTATACATTTTTTTTCAGTAGACTCCTATTCTGTTTTCCTGAATCAGAACTATTAAACGCACAGGTGCAAATAATAATGACCATGAAAGGAAAAGATAAATTTACTGCACCACTGATCAACAACGCATGATGGTGAAAGGGAATAAATGAAGACGTATCAGACCATTTTATTTGACAAATTCAATTGTAAATAAAAATATATCTGTCTGAGCAACATTGCTATGTACAGATTATAAAAATCATTGACATGAAATTACTATAGAGGAATTCAAAATTGCTTCCTATAGAATACTTAAATTTACTAGAGAACCTCTATTGTGAATTATACAACTGTTTACATTCTAGCTTGTACAACAAAATATGTACAGATCATTTATTATTATTGCAAATAGATAAACATTATTTACAATCCCTTATAAGCTCATAGAACAGAGTATTAACAGTGCAGCCATTTTCACAAACTAAAGAATAATAAGAAATGAGTAATTTACTTGAATCTAAAAATGATTACTGAAAATTTCATTCTACTTGCAACCAGAGGGTTGTTTTCAAATCTGTAACTGTAACAACCATAGTGTTCTACACATTAAAATTTCAAAGTTTTCACCTCAAGTGAATTATCCATGATACTACAACATAACAACAATTTTTTTCCTTTTTCATAATGTAAATTACATGCGCATCTGACATAAACACTATTCCAAACTTCCATTGCATTTCATTGTAATTTTACAAATATTTCCATAACATAGATTTCATATTGAATAAACTTAATTTTATTATTCTGTTACTTAATTTAGCTTCCAACTCAATTAGGTAGAGCTGGGACAACATTGATGATAGAAAGATGAAAAGTACACATTCAATTCTGCTAAGTTCTATTCATATGCACATAAATAGTTATCAATAAATTGCATTTTATTATGCAAATGTATACAAGAGAAAGATTGCACAAGTTTTGCATAAATGTTGTCTTTTATTGATAATTACAAATGTATGATGTCCCACACAAGCTGCAGGAATCACTATTTTAATACAATATAAGACATAAACTATACATTTGAAGAAATACAAAAGAAATCATATGGAAAGAGTAGGGATCGATCATTGCCTGAATGACGAACCCCAAGTTGAACTGTTGCAGATCTTGCTCCAATCCTCTCGCTTGGTTGCTTCGAAAGTTGACCTGTTGGGTAAAAGCACAAAGTTATGTCACACTTTTAGCCAACTTATCAACACAACTGAATTTAAGTATTTCTTTTCTAATTAAAAATCAATTTTGGTCAAACATATAATCTAATAGGATTTATTCTAGCTAAGTTAGATACTTCCACAATTTTTCAATTAAAATTGTTGGCTCAAACTATTTAAGTCCAATTTACCAAAAAGTTAAAATTATTTGAAAAACCTTAAGTTTCAATAAATCCTATTAATGTAAATAACATTTTAAAAAAAATATAAAAATACCCTTTTGTAGGTCCATAAGTGTAGTTTTCAAAAATATATTTATTTTAATAGTTTACTTATTATTTATATATATTTTTTTTATTTTTACTAAAATAGGTTATCAACACAAAATATTATGTTGATTACCATGCCAAAGAAAAATACTAAAATTTATAAAAAAAAAATATAAAAAAATATGATGCACTAGATAAAAGAATCTATTTCAAGATGGTATAATTTTTTTCTATTTTAGATAAATATTTAATATGAAAGTTGATGTTCAATAGAAACCATTGTTTTTTGATTCACACATATTTTAATATTTATTTAAAAATATATATTTATCAAAATTGGAAAAAAATATATCCATGCACTAAAATTTCAAGTTATAAATACACACCAACAACTAAATTCTAGTGTTAATTTATTAAAATCTAGTTTAAAATAATTTTTTAATTTTTTTTAAAAAATACAAATATAAAATATTCTAAAAAATACATATTTTACTAGTTTATATCATTTCAAAATTCAAAACATATGTCACTTTTTAGCGATTCAAATTTAAAAGATGGATCAATGTTGGTCGTTTCCTTTATAAAGTGTGACACAACTTTGTGCCTTTACCCTGCTGTTGTTTGAAATATCTATAAAAGATGAGAAAAGTTGTGTTATTGCTCTGAAGGATACATATTCTCTTCATATAAAACATCAACAAACATATAATTTATTCTTATAAAACATTAAAATAGCTTTGCAATATCACAAATATCAAGAAAAGCAGAGGAGTATCATCAATTATCATGAAGCATTATTGGAAGTTTTTAGCTTCAATGTTTTTTATCTAACATGTTTGTTCATTGTGCAAGTGTAGTTACATTTTTCAATGTTGGATTACTTTGCACTAACATCACAACATGTGTAGTAAAATGGGTTCCCACAAGGGTGGAGCCCAACATGCTGCCCTCTTAGTTTTTTGAGAGGGATAAGAGTGCAAACTCATCACATTTATCAACATTGAACATGTCTTCATCACTCATGACAATGAGTTGGCTAAGTCACTGTCATAAATGAAAGATACCTATTCAATGGAATCACAATATGAGATAGGCATAGTCATGTCATTGATATGACATTAACCTCATATAACAGTGTTTTTAGGTGTGGTGAGAGAACAAGAATATATGTAATTCAAAGAGGTCAAATAGTGGTTAATCATTCAAAAGGGGGATTTAATATGCAAGGATATTACATATGAATGGAGAATCAAATGACATTAATCCTGATGAATCAGATGTAGTAGAATAGTTTCAAGCAGCTAGAAAGATAGTGCTCATTATGGCTAGCTTTTACCCATTACTATGAGGCAAATCTGATTATAAAAAAAGGCAACAATTTTGAGGGAGTAAGTGCTATGGAAGGTAGCTAAAGAAAAGGTGTTTCATTGCCACTTGAAACTATTAGTTCCATTTTTCATTTCCACCATAAAGACTCAAGATTAGCATGCACAGATAGTAGACAATTATAGGTAAAATATGATAGTAAAATGGCATATTTTATGAAAAAAGATAGAGTACAAACATTTGTTTCTTAAGGAGATGCTATAGTAGACCATGTTGTTTCTAGTAAGCATGTTCCCCTTCAGCCTTTAGTAATTGATAAATCTTTTTAGCCTAATGAAGCAACAAAGGAGCGCTAGAGTAGATTATTGACCTCTACAAATGCACTTGGGTTGAGAAGCAAGGTGTATTCAGTAAGTGGTGAATTTATTGAATGAGGAATTTGATCTCTTGTTGTAGCTATTCAATGAACCATACTAGGATACATCTATTGAACACCTTCATAGAGAAAGTTTTGGAAACGTTTAGATATAATGGAACTATAATGGGTTCATGACACTTTTGAGTCTAAAGGTGTATGCACATGTTTTTAAATGATTGTTGTTTGAGGAATGACATGCCCAATTACATTGCACTTGGAAGGAGCTTTGTGAAACTGCTTCTCAAGATGCAAACATAATGGTTCTTATGAAAGTGTTGATAGATGAGTAAGAGGTTGGACCTAAAAGCAAATGACATCTTTATATGGGAGGGTTTTTTTATTAAATAAAGGATCAAAATATTGGAAGGGAAGTCATGTGACACTCAAGAAGCAATGTGAAAGTCTCGTAAAGCAGATCCTTGTGATGATAGTGTTTATTATGATGATGAATTGCAAGCCATATAAATTGAAGACCTGTGTAATAGCCAACTCTAACTTAGGCATGTGGTTGTTTGACTTAAAATATTAAAGGATTGTGATCTTGTGGGATAATCATTCCAAGTGGTAGAGTGCAGTCATATAGGGAAAACAATAGAAGAGAGTTCTCATGACTGTGGTTTTGGACAATGTACAGTGAACAGTGAGTAGCATGATAGTCACTAAAGGAAATCATCAAGGACTGTGATTGGATAAATGGCAACAGTGCATACATAATTCAGTGAAGAGAAACAAAGATAGAGCTATGGCTTGCAGTGACAAAATGAAACCCAAAATGTGAAAATGAGATTTGAAGCCACAACCTCTCAGAATAGAGCATGGTGAAACCCTTGATTTCCTATCGAAGGTGCTTAGAAAACACAAATTCTTGTGAGTAAAACTCATGTATTTGAAAGAAAATGAAACCAAGAATGTGGAAAATAAAGATTCAAAGCCACAAACTTTTAGTTTTAGAGCAAAAATGCTTAAGTGAAAGCCCATAGTATGAAAAGAGTTCAACAATTGTAGAATCCAAAGGTAGTCAAAGTGAAAGCTTGGCCTGCAAGAAAGAGAAAACCTTTGAGTTTTCTAGAAGTATCAAGATGGAGACTCAAGACCGAGCTTGAATAGAGAAGCACAAAAAACCAAAATATATTCATCATTTTGCTCAAATGGAGCTCAAAACAAGATTTTCATTTACAGATAATGAAAAAATGGGACATTTTTTTACACACAGAAAGGTTACCATGCTTGACTCTACTGATTTTGCAAGATTTCCACCATGAAAACTCTCCATAGGTTACGAGTCAAGACCCCTATGGCAGCTCGATGAAATTTCCAAAAAGTTGCTAAGTGAAAAATGAGATGTGAAGTGTGTTTGGCCGCGTTTTTGGTGTTTAGGGTTTTCAACCCTAACTTTGGCCGACAAACCTAAAGGAATTTTTGCCTTTATTTTAAACATTTGCAATGTATTTTAATTTCCCCTTTATTTTATATCATTGTGCTAAGTGTCTAAGTGTCCCCTAATAGAGTTAGTCGATGCTTTGATTTTTGCATTTTATTTGTAATGTAAAAAAATTGATTTAAGTGATGTAGTTATAAATCACTTTATTGATGTTACTTTGTTGAGAAAAATTGAGCGTGTGCTTTCAAGATTGAGTCAAAGGGATATTGTTGAAGATTGATGAGTTGTGCCAAACATAGAGGGGAAGTTGGAGGAAGTTGACAGACAAGTGCCAAGAATGTAGGGGTTGTTTTGACTTGGTTTTGGAGCAAGTTGACAACATCTAGGAGCAATTTTTGATGCCTTTATGATAGGTGAGGTCAAGGCTTGACCTTTTCTTCACCTTTGAGCCTTTTTGGAGTGGGTTTAGGGACTGGATTTTAGGTTTTTTGGTTATTCACGACCAAGGGAGTTTGTAGTTCCTATCTTTGTGGTGCTACTTGGGAAAGCATAAGTAACTTCAAACTTCATTGTTGAAGTTAGTTCTTTTCATTCTCATGCTACATTGTAACTCATTATTGGAGTTCTATTAGTAAGAGACAAAATTGTGACTCTTTTATAGACTTGTACTCAGCTATATTTTTACCTTTCAATCAATAAAATCAAGCTATTTTTCCTTAGATCAATATTGGATATTGTGTGATAACATGAGATTATTGATATTTCCTTGTGATGATAATGTTTATCGTTAGTTCTAGTCTATTTTCTCTTTGCCTTTATGTAGAAGTGCATGTTTGTGCAGGTCATAGTTCATATTCTACTAGTTCTATGTAGGATTTAGCTATGAAGTCAAACATTTGAGCCTCTAAGAAGGTCATTTGTTTCTCCTCTTGAGTTTCGCCATAAACTTCAAAGCCTCTCTATGAAATTTATGCAAAACATGTCAAAATTGAGTTGTGTATTTTTTAGTGAGTTTTATTGATCACATTGTGTACGTAAAAGAAGCTATGCAAGTTTTAGATAATTCTTTGGTGCATCACCTTAGAAAGTAGGTTCATTTTCATGTTTCTTTCTTACCCTTTTCCCAACAAGAAATAGTCTTAGGTGAGTACCATAAGAGCCAGCTTACTCTGGAGGTTCTTTTCTACTTTAGGTAACCCACAACCTAGAAAAGTTCCAATGTTTAACACTAATAGGCCCAGTTCACTCAGCAAGGGTGCACTATTAGGAGACAACATATTCAAGAATACATCCTTCCATAGAAATGGGTAAATGATGCTTACACAACTCTTTTGAGCTTCATTTGGAAATAGATATACAACTAGTCTTGATGTCGCCATAATGGTGCATACATCCTAGATGTCTCCATTCTTTGGTACGTGCACTCTAGTTGTCCCCGATACTAGCACTAACATCTATAAACCTTGACCACCATCTACTAAGGAGAAGCATCATTGAAACATTTTTTTTCCAACCACAGACTCAAATGCAGTCCCTCGTACATCTACCACATATGGTGAGATGGCCCTTCCCTTCAACGAAGTGTTTGGTGTGGTAACCTCATAACAATAGCCTATCTGAGCTTAGTGTTGTTTCCAACATAACTAGAACTTGCAAACACTACAATCTTGAACTAGCATGCATAAATGGAACACGGTGAATTGACATTGGAACCAGTGGCAATTTACACTACTTTAGTAAAAGTATTCTCACCTAGTACTTCGAGTGACAATTTTCCTATTCACATAGACTACAATAGCTCAGTTTGGATTATGACCATTCATATACTATGCTTAGGAAATTTCCTTCCATAGGTAATCATTAAGTTCCTTAGAAATAACCTATTCCCCTTTTCCCAAAAGACAATGGTATTTCTACCAAGTATTCTCATGCATAGGTTATCCCCTTCATTGGACAATCTATTCCTAGAGGAATAATCTATGATTCCTTCACGACTCTAACTTTATAAGAGCTTTGTAAATAACTTTATATTCTAAGGTATAGCTTCATAAGCATCATCTTATCATAGAATAATTAATCATCAATAAATGACTAAATTCAAGAATATATCCCATCAATAAGTGATTCTCAACCTTGGTATATGATGAGGTATAAACAATGGGTAAACCCACAAAAGTGGTTTACAATTTGAATGAGGAAGGAAAACTTGTAAAAAATGACCCCATGTCAAAAATTTTCATTCTTGGGGTTTGAATGAACTCATTGGTTCAAATGAATCAAAAAAGGGTTCACTTGAACTAGGGTTCGAGCGAACCTATTTAATGCATGCATGAACCAAAAAAAAAATGAAAACCCCTTTTGGGAAGGGGATTCAAATGAACCCTAGTTTGATCAAACCCCTGGGGGTTTGCTAGAACCCCCCTAGTTCTAGCGAACCCCCCTTTTCTGATTTTTGACCTTGTTCACAAAAAAACCTAAATTTTACGCTTCAAAGCTCGGGTTGAGGATGAAAATGGAGGAATATTCACAAACCCAACTAGAATCAGGTAGTCCTCAAAATGAGCTATCCAATGAATACAATTTTAATATTTTTTGGTTTTATTATATATTTGTTTTTTTAGTTTTATTTAAACATAGGTTTTTTATTGAAAATGAAGGTCTCTGTTCTGCACATGTGGAAAAATAGCAAATTATCAATTTTTTTTTTGAAAAATATGAGTGCACTAGATATTGAAGTCCTTGATCCAACAATTTTTTTTTTGAATTTTGATATATACAAAAAAAGTTACGCACTATACAATCACACTATGTCTGAATTGTAATTGGTTGAATTTGAAACTTGATTAAATAAAAAGTTCTCAATAAAAAATTATCTAACCAAGTGGAAGCATTAGATATTAGAGTTATAAATCTAAATTCGAAAGAATTAGAATTTTATCCTTCATGGAAAAAAAGATATGCATTATATGGTGTGCGTCACTTTTTAAAAATGTTGCTTTCTAAAAAAAAACCAGTTTTTGTGGGAGATGGAAAAAGAAGTGCAATCTGATTCCAAAAATTTTGAAAAAAATATTTTTAGAATCTACGAAAAAAATGTGATGAGACTCTAGTTTGCATCATCTTCAAATTCCTCACGGTTTAGCCGCTATAGGTGCCTAAATGTGAAGATTTAGTTACAAATAATAATTTTAGTGTCTAGTTTGGCCAAAAATTGTAAACCACTATTGTGGGATCACCCCAACCTCATTTTTATGATAAGCCAAATACTCTTCTTTGTTCTCACCAACCACTTTAGCCATTACAATTTATTTATTTTTAGAAGCAATAATTGTCTACTTTTTATAAAATGGTGTATAAATTTTTATTTCTCAAATTGATTGGAATTAGCTAGTGAATGTTGATATAATGGTATTGTAACGCTTGGGAGATAAGCAAAAACATTTTAAATTGTTCAATCCATTTCAAAAGTTTACTTTAAAAATTATGCCATTAATAAGAGTTTTCAAAACAAACTCAATGTAAAAGAATTAAAACAAATTGCATTTTCTATATGTAAAATACAACACTTGAATTTCATCATGATTATGCACATGGCCAAGTATATCAATGCATTTTCACATATATTCACCCATACTCTAAAGAGATCAATAAATCAATAAATATTCACATTTGTGTGAGACCAATAACTTCAATAAATAAATTTGTATCAATGTTATATCAAAATCTTAATAACACATCTATTTCAATGTTGTAGTAACAAATGCCAAATACATTTACATTTACAATGGGCTTCACAAGCCATTCCAGTAGGATACTCAAGTATATAAATAGTAAAATAAAAAATCTGATCCTCCAACCGCCGTGACACCATTGGTCTTCTTGCGAGGTGGGGCCAAGAGTGTGATTCAGGCACCTTTTCTGCCCAACCACGAAGTACAAGACTTCCCTGGGTTCCTTCCTAACTTGAAGGAATCCCCGGCCCTACATAAGGAGCCTAGCAACCTAACACAATAAAATAGGAGGGAACTCTCGATGCATGCTTGGTGCCTATATGCATTTCTAATATGAGAAAACATATTTCTTGCAACAGGAGGTGGCAGAGACTCAAATACATATATTTCTAGGCTTTTAAAACAAATCCATCTATTTCAATGGTACAAGTGCTTGGCCAAGCATAAATAAAAAAAAGTGGTAGTTTCAGAAAAGGTAAAACTACCATCTCTATGCGTCCACCTTTGGCATCCTATCCCGGAAGTTACCAAAATACAGTATAATAAAGTGCAAAAATAGAAAGTTGTGCATTTTCCTTATATGCTTTATGCATTTCATTGATTCTAAATTTTTTTCCTTCATTTATCCACATTCATAAAATATTTTTCAAAATGATTTCCATTCATACTTAGGTTTCAAATGACAGTCTCAAAACATCTTTTTTGTTCCATTTTATCATGTTGAACAAAAGAATAGGTTGTAAAGTTTCAGTATTAAAATAAAATCTCCTCTTTTCTCAGTAAATTTTCTCTTGTTTAGTAAAGAAATCTGTTTTCACTCCAAGCTATTCTCTTGAATGTTCTTGTTCAAGTTTGGTTTTCAAATGTAAAAATGTATGTACATCATTATATTTTCAATGTATGAACACAAGTAGAAGTAATAATTTTTTGTATAAAACAGTGTTCTCAGATTTATGTATATTTCAATATCTTCAAAATTTACGCTGATTTGAAAGTGGAATTCCCAATTTGATACAAGTTTCTGGTTAAAAATAATATATAGAAATAGGATAATTCTTTCAGAAAAATAGAGGTTTGCAAATTTGCATTTGAGTTTTCTATTGTATGCTAATATTCAGAAATCTACATCTATATATAAGCATAAGACAATGTGACCAAAAGAAGATCACCAATTTGCATGATTCCAAGAGGTACATTTTCATATTTCCAGCTTCAAAGATACTAAGATGTTTATATATATATTCGACTAAAATATATCACATTTAGAAGATGGTTATACCTGTGTAAGTTTACATTTATATATATATATATATATATATTTATATAGCTGAGTATATATATGTTTTAAAGAAATTACAGATTTTCATAATTGTATTCACGTTTTATGGCCGTGCGCATAGAAAAGAGCATTATACAGGGTTCTAAACAGATGATAAGCACCCCAAAGGGTGCTGGGAGGCCTTGCCTCTCCCATGGGGAGGGCACAGGCTGTGAGGAGGCCGTGCCCCCTCCACAGGCCGCGGCCTGTGGAGGGTGCGAGCCTCCCCACAATGTCGTCCCTTCCATTGGGAAGGGCTGGGGATTAAAATCCCTTCCCCATAAATTAAAAACAAATTCTTAAAAATAGAATTTGCCCAGCATTCAACTGTAATGAAATACATTTCAAAATAATTTCGAAATAATGTCTGGTAAAGATTTTCATGCAAAATTAAATGAGTATATATATATGCACAGGAATGCAAATTCTTGTATATATGTATATATATACATGTATATAATTTCATATCTTTTCTCTCACAATTTTCTGTACAAAAGAATAGCAAATGAGGGCAGTTTCATGAAATGCAGATTGCAAAAGAATAAAACCCTGTTCTGGAAGAAAGAAATTGGGTATTTTCTCAACAATGTAAACAAATGAAGAGAAGGTTTTTCCCCAGATTTAAAAATAAAACTTGAAGACATTTTCTCAGGCATTTGTAATCATTTTCATAAAATATTGCATACAAATTCTCCAATATACTAAAATTCAAACTGGTTTAAAAGAAAAGAATGGAAAAACCTGGCAAATTATTCCAGTTGCAGATGTCCAAAATTTCATTCAGTCTCCTTCTCCCTGAGCCCCTAGTTCCCCCCTTTCCAAAAAAATCTTCTCCTCTCTCCCCTTAAAGCCTTATTCCCTTCTTCCGAGAGTCATGCAGACTCCTTTCAAAATGACAGATGTATATTTTTCTTGGCAAATATTACATGCAAAATAAAAAGGTAGCCACTTGCCGAGAGCATTGTTGGTTTTAAGAAGAATTTCCCAGAACCCAAGTTTCTCGGGACTGTTTTTCTGTTTAATATTAGTTTTTCTTTATCATTCTTTTACCCTAATCTTGAAATTAGAATTTAGGATAAATAAAATTTAAAACATATGAATTTCATTTCAAATTCATAAATAGGTAAAATGTAATAAATGATTTACAAATACAAAGGACAAATATTTTGAATATACTTACTTTATTTATTGAAATCTAAAATAAATATTTTACCTCACTTATAAATAATTCATCATTTAATTAACACAAAATAAAGATAGGATTTGAAACCATAAAGCATTTAAAACTTAAAATTAATAATTAATAGTTAAATTGTATTTATTCCTTTTATTTATTATTTTATTTATTTTAATCGACTATTATTTAATTCACCAATAATTCAAGACAATCATGTTGAAAGTGACATTGCCTAAATGCAATCTACATGAGTCTAGGTGTTGTGTGTGTGTGGTCGAGAGTACTCCTGTTTTACCCTGTCGAGAAGCTAACCTCCTTTCCTTAATTACACTCTTGGTCTTCGACCACCTGCAACTCAAGTGCACTTAGGCGTGCAACAACGAAATTGTATTAGTAACCGATATAGAGATATAAATCAAAGCAATAATTAAATCAATACTTCTATTTTGTTCTATTTTGCATATTTTAAAATAAAATGTGTTCACAATTTCAACAGTAAATATTTTTTTTCACATTTCCATACACCAAAGCATTGTATTATATCATATTACTGTAATCCACACAAAGCCATGGTCAAAACATCATCAAAGTCGGAGATGTGACAGGTATAGACTTTAAGTAATTGGATAGGACTTATGCACAATTGATGAATGGAGTGGACTTCAAGTGATTGAAGTTAGAGTGCCAGAAGTTTGGGCACCAAAAATTTAGGTGTGCATAGTGGAACAATTTCCTTTAAAGCTTTCTGTTAATTTTTTGTTTAAGAATTTATAGCTCCAGTCAGAGCCTCTATTATGTTTTATGTCACAAACATCAGTTAGTTGGTTAGCTATAATTTTGTTTAAGACCTTTTCAATGGTATTTTTCCATCATCTGAATATTAGCATATTTTTAGTAGTACAATATATATATGTGTAACTACCAAAACAAGGATATGCTATTATGATATATTCTGAATACTATTCAACTATGTTATCTGCATTGTTACACTTTTATGATATGAATAAATAAATATTTCTAGTCTTATTTTGAGTAATTTGGTTATGAGTAATGGAAGTGCTATGAATGGATTACCTTGAAGTTGTAACAGTTCCACATGTGATTTGAGTTAATCGTAGGAATGCCCAAGAGCTAGCCACTCGAGGGATCTCATAGAATAGATAAATATTTGTCTTGTCAATGTTGTTATTTCCATTCTATGCATGTTACATTTAAATAAATGTTACTTTGTGTTGAGCTCTGTAATGTGTTCCTACAGGTTATAATTTTAAGTTTATGATCATTAAATTCTGTTTACTTGGAAATTTCAGAGCATCCACTTCTATTGTTAATTACAAGCCATTAAGTGTACTTTCAGTTAGTAGTTAGTCACCTTTGTTTAACTTCCATAGTTTAACTGCAAGTGTTGATTCTTAGATAATTTACATGCTTTCTAGAATAGGAATTTGAATGCTTTCTAGCTTAAACAATTTTGTGCTTTCTATTTTAATTTTTGTTTTCAACTAATTCAAAAATTTAGAAAATCTTTCTAAGAGAGATGGCCAAAATGTCCCCTATTGAATACAACCTTCAGACACTACCCAGTCGACATAATTGACATATTTTTAACTAAAGTGTTAGGACCTTATGATAGCCTGCCACTTTTTAGCGCCATTATCGAGGACCAATTCCTTTTCTAGTGTTAATAGGAGACTGCTTGGATACCTCTTTTAGAAAAAAAAAATAGTTTCCAAGCTTCTTTTTCTGCATCGTCAGGAAATGAGGTCCGCATGAAAGATTCATACCAAAAAAACCCCCAATAGTAGTTCCAACCACACACAGGGAGGTAGAAGTCTCAGTTGAAGAACTTATTGATAAATTGATTGAGTGGGATCAACCTGAGACCTCCTAGTATACCCTAGAAACTCAGCTATTAGAGAAAACCTTTGAAGAAGAAATCATTCTTGTCGACATCATGGCTAATAACAACAATGATAAACATTTCAATGAAAGGAGAAGAAACCGTAGAGATGGTGATAATGCAAGAGCGACAACATAGACATTTACGTATCCTATTTCTCTCAACAAAAATGATGATACACCCATGAATTTAACATTTCACCACCCATCTTACCAACCTTTAGAGGCTTATCCTTCGAAGACCTTGACCAGTTCCTTTTTGAGTTTAAAGTTTTGTGGCAAATGTATGGCTACAAAAATTGAAACTCTTCCCCTCTACTCTAAATGACATTGCAATGTGTTGGTTCATGGGATTAGCTTCAGGGTTGATATCCACCTGGAATGATATGGAGTCTTCCTTTTTGGAAAAATACCAAAGTTACTTAGAGTGAGCGATAGGAAAGAGGAGTTGTTCAAACTAAGGAAAAATGAAGATGAAAGCCTAGAAGATTACCTAGATAGGTTCATCTTCTTATCTAAACGATGTGGCAAAGAAGCCATAAGTTTAGAAATTTTGAAGGCCATATTTCTCAAAGGACTTGATGAAGATGCTAGGAGAAGTCTAGATTTAATGGGAAAAAGAGATGTGTCCCAACTTGGACTCGATGATATCGCTAAGTTATGCTGGAATTTCTCCCGTACTCGAGGAGGTATTCATAAATCTAGTCTTTTTAGAGGTTCCAATGAAATAGGTAAACTACCTGAGGAAATATAAAATCTTAAAAATGACATTCTTTTTTAGCTAAACACCATGTTGGATGGAATATAGGCCAAAAAATGTAATCTTGAGACCTTATCCATCTATTGTCCTAGGTGTCTAAATAAACATCTATTAAGAGATTGTCCTTTGGACAAAATTGACATTTTCCAAGTTTGTGAGAAGAGTCATTCCATTGATCAATGTGAGATCCTAGATGCAATAAAAAATTCCAAGAAAAAGACATCTCATGCTGAGGAGGAGATTAATTTTTTCAATCAAATACCTAGAGGGAATTTCTCTTATGGGCAGAATTGAAATCCCTCCTAGCGGCCCCCAAAATAATTGGAATAATAATTAGTGGGAAAAACCTTGGCCTCAAGAACCACCTAATTGGGGACCTTACCCTTGGGGACCACCTGAATGGGTGAACCAGTCATAGGGAAACCCTCAATGGCCAAACTAGACTCATTAAAAATGGCATCCTCAAAATCCTTTGCCTCAATGGAATTAAACTCCAAATCATTTTTATAATGTGCCAAGGAGGATGCCTAATCCATAGTAGAACCTTTTACCAGCTCCTCAGAACCCTCAACAAAATGAGGAGGTCAACCAACCACAACTCACAACACAACCTTGTTCCTAATCCAAAGAATAATCATCAAAATACCCTAGTGTATTTGACAGAATAAGAAAATGTGACTAGGGTTAATGCTATCCATTGTGGAAACCTACAGTTCCATAAAAACACTCTAGAAGCCTACCATAGTTGAGATCCTAGACGAATCAAACAAAGAATCTGCTGAAAAGACTAAGACACCTTCCATACCATCAGAGAAAAACCCAACGAGTAATCAAGACAAGCCCCTTCCACAATCCTCATATAGAACTCTCGAGTTACCTCAAGAAGAGGATGGCCAACATTCAATAGATCTTTTAAAGAAGGATCTCACCTTGAAAGAGAAAACTCAAGCCTCTTTTCCTGAGTGTCTCAAATCAACCACCTTGAATAACTCTCCAGAAATGACCTTATCCACTAAAACCACGCTAATACAAGAAATTAAGCAACTTCAAATCGAAGTTCCTTTGTTACAAGCGATTAAAGAAATTCCTGAACTAAACCAACTAATTAAACAATTGTGCATAAAAACACCAATAAGGAAACCAAAATGGATTAACACCATGCACATAAATGGATATCTAGGTTACCTTCTGGCTAGAAAATCCTCAATTCTAAAATATGATGACCTAGACAATCCACTCATCATAGTGACAATCAATGAGGTAACAATACCTAATGCACTTGTGGACTTAGGAGCAACCATTAATGTCATGACGATGGATGTTATGGAAAAATTGGGACTCACTAATTTGCATCCCACAACTATTGTATTGCAAATGGAAAATCAATCCATAGCTATTCCCAAAGGCATCATAGAAAATGTTTTTGTTAAGGTCAATGGTTGGGAATATCCAGTAGATTTCCAAATAATCCAGTCCCTCACATGCAACGATAGTTATCTGATAATATTAGGTAGACCGTGGTTAGCTATAGTTGTAGCCAAGATTGGCTACAAAGCAGGAGGAATGACCATTTCACATGGTCCCAATAGCAAACACTTATTCCTATATCCCCCGCTCAACCTGTTGAACATAACCAAGTTTGGGTTGATGAACCAGATAGTGCCAACAAACAAGAGAATCTAGCCTCACTTTCTATGGTAGTCATTAAACAACATGGTGAAGAGTTGGAAGATGAACTAGAAAAAAAATGTAAAATCTTACTATAGACTCAAGTGATGAAGAAATGTTAGAAGTGGAAGAGATTTTAGGGCATCCAATCAACATTGATCACACCAAATATGATTACACCAACTCCACAAGGTTACCTTGTCCCCTGGCTAATATCATTCTGAAAATAGATCACTTCTTCGAAGATATTGCCAGAATCCATAGAACTATACCGCATAGATGTCCTCTCAACACCTTAACCAGATAAGTTTATATTTTCACCTCCAACTATCCAAGAGTCAAAAGCATCATGTTACTATGAGGAAAACTTTAAATATCAACAGCTGGTTGACAGAGTCAGAAGAGCTCAAATTGTTTGATGTTTTGGTAAATAGATCTAGAGATTTTGCTTGGAATTATACAGACATGTGAGGAATACACCCAAGTGTTTGTAACCATCACATCTATGCTAAAGATGTTAGACTTGTTCATCAACCATAGCGAAGACTCAACCCTACTCTCAAAGACATTGTTAAAATAGAAATTGAGAAAATCCTGCAAGTAGGATTCATCTATCCCATCTCTAACAACAAATTGGTTTCACCTCTAGTAGTTGTCCCAAAGAAAAATGGGAAATAGAGAGGTGCATTGATTATAGAGAGCTCAACAAAGCTACCCATAGAGATTACTTCCCTTTACCTTTTGTAGACCAATTCTTGGATAATTTAGCTGGAAGGAAGTATTTCTCACTCCTGGATGGATTTAGTGGATATAACCAAATACAAGTAGTAGTAGAAAACCAAGATAAAAAAAATTACTTTCCCTTGAGGAACATTCGCATATCACGTCCTTCCCTTCGACCTATGCAGCGCTCCTGCGACATTTCTGAGAGCTATTTTGGCCATATTTACTGAGCTAGTGAATGACTGTGTGGAAGTCTACATGGACGACTTCACTGTGTATGATTCCACTTTTGATGAAGGACTTCAAAATTTGGACAAGGTATTGAAGCAATGTGAGGACCATCAACTATCCCTAAGTCATGAAAAAATGTCTAATAATGATGGAACAAGTGATAGTGTTGGGACACCACATTTCAGCTAAAGGGATAAAAGTGAATCCTAAGAAAATTGAGGTAATACAACAACAAGAGACTCCGAAGAACCAAAATGACATCAAAAGTGTCTTAGGACATGCTGGATACTACCAAATATTCATAGAAAATTTCAGCAAGATTGCAACCCCCATGTTTCCCTCCTCCAAAAGAATACAAATTTTTCCTGGACAACAGAATGTCAAGCATTATTTGAGATTATTAAGGAGAAAATCATCTCTACTCCTGTCCTATGTGGACCTAATTGGAACCTTCCATTCCATGTTTATGCATATGCTTCCGATGATGCTATTGGAGCGGTTTTAGGTTAGGAAGATGAGAATGGAGGAAAGTATGTCATCTATTTCATTAGTAAGAATTTGATTCCCACTGAATGAAATTACACTGCTATGGAGAAAGAATTCTTAGCTATGGTGCATGCAATCAAGAAATTTTAACATTATATCATAGGGTACAAAGTAATTGTGTTCACAAACCATTCAACTATCAAGTACCTAATGGACAAATCTAGAATAATAATTAGGTGGTTATTGCTTCTACAAGAATTCAATGTGATCATCATTGATAAACCTGGGAAAGCCAATGTAGTCGTAGATTTCTTATCCCAAATCAATTAAGACAATGGAGATTGTGCTCATGTGCAAGATGAGTTCCTAGATGAAAAATTATTTTCCATCTCCATTAAAACCACTTGGTTTGTTGATATCACCAACTATCTAGCCACTTTAGAGTTTCCACCAAACATTATGTCAAAAGAAAAGAAATGCCTCATTTGAGAAAGTGCTTCATTCAAATGGATTAATGGAATACTATTTTGATGTGGTATTAATTTGGTTTATGACATTGTGTCAGATCAAATGGAACATATAGCATCCTTAGAGCCTTCCATGATGACCCCTCTAGAGGCCATTACTCTGCCAAGAGTACGTCACACGAAATCTTGGGTACATGATATTATTGGCCCTCTATGCATAAAGATGTGAAAAACTATGTTCATCATTGTGATGAATGCCAATGAGTAGGAAGACACACTACATCCAATGAAATGCCTCTGTAACCACAGGTAGTTCTTGAACCATTTAAAAAGTGGGGATTGGATTTTATCAGTCCTATAGACCCTCCTTCACAAGGCAAAGAATACATTTTGGTCTATACTAAATATTTGACCAAGTGGGAAGAAGTCCAATCCCTAAGAGTCACTAGGGAAGAACAAGTTGATGACTTCTTGTATAATAGGGATTTTCTCAGATTTAGAGCCCCTAGGACAATTGTTACAGATCAAGGACCCTGGTTTATATGTAAAGTTCCGCTAGCCTTTACTGATCATTTCTAGGCAAGCCATAAAAAATTTTCACCCTATCACCCAAAATAAAATGGTCAAGTAGAAGTTACTAATAGGGAACTTGAGAATATTTTAACAAAAATAGTTTCATTAGGGAGAAGAGACTGGGCCAGAAAATTACTAGAAGTCATTTGGGCCTATAATGCAACTTGGAAATGAACCACTAGTTTTACTCCTTACAAGTTAGTTTTTGGGAAGAAACCTCTTCTACCCATTGAATTTGAACATCAAACTCTTATAACGACAATGGAGTTAGGCTTGGACCTCAAACGAGCCTAGGTTGAAAGAGTCTTATAGCTCAGTGAACTAGATGAACTCCGTTTAGAAGTTGTCCACCAAACTAATCTAGTTCAACAACAAAACGCCTGACATGATAAACACATAAATGAAAAAGAGTTCCACAATGGGGATTGGTGTTGTTATTTGATTCTTTATATAAAGATCACCAAGGAAAACAAGGATTCATTGGTTGGGTCCATATGAAATTTCTAAAGTATTTCCAAACAAAGTAGTGCACCTCAAACCTATTAATGGTGACACTCAAACTCTCTTAGTCAATGGTCATCGATTATGAATCTACCACAAACCCATCAACAAAGAGGAATTTACAAGAATAGTAGAAATTCAAGGAGAAACACAATGCATTGACTCTGCTATGGCAGAGCTAATGTAATTTTAAATAAATTAAAATAAATAAATAAATAAATAACAAATCTTGCATGTGTATGTATTTATAATCACTTCAAGGAATTTTTATTGTATTTTTGATCATTTGGACTTGGCTAAATTTTATATTTGCCTTGCAGAACATTATTTTAATTGAATACAAATTCTGATGCATCTTGCAATGATGCTCCATAACTTGTTCATTCAATTGGTGTCATTCCTTGGTTTGTTCCTGCAGTCCAATGTTCTTCATTCTATTCTTTCCTTCCTTCTGAGGAAATCTTTTAGTGATTCTCTGGAACCTTGTTCCTACATTCTGATGGCATCATTCAGTGATGCTCTTGAACTTTGTTTCTTACATTCTAGTGACATCATTCAATGATGCTTTGGAACTTTTTTCCTACATTCCGACGATGTAATTCAGCGATTCTCTAAAACTTTGTTATTGCATTCTAGTTGCATCTTACAACAATGCTTCATAATTTCACTTCTTCCTTCTAATGATATATTTTAGCAATGCTCCAGAACCTTGTTGCTACATTTTTGCTACATCTTTCATCGATGCTCTAAAACTTCATTCCTTTATTCTGACTGCATCTTTCAGTGATGCTTCAAAAATTTGCATCTTTATTCCAACTGCATCTTTCAATGATGCTCCAAAATTTTCCTCCTCCATTCTTACTGCATCTCTCGGTGATGATTTGAAATTTTATTATTTTGTCCTGGTCACATCTTCCAATGATGCTTTGTTTTGGAGGTTCCAACTAATGGTCTAGCATCTCCTAAAGGGTAGCTACTCCTTATACTTAGAGACCCTAGGTTAGTGGCCAAAAAATAGGAGATAACTGATTGGCAAGCCTCTCCTCTGCACTTTAGGCTCTGCAAGACCAAGGTGGGTATCCCTATACATTAAGGTAGATCATCATACTACAATGGTTGGAGGCCTTCAATGGGCTAAATCATCTACACAACTCTCCCTTGTCCTCAATATCTTGTGGTAGTATGGAAAGAAAACATAAAAGCAAATACAGGAAAGTCAAAAGTTCATTTTGAATTGAAATTAGATCCACCTCATACCTAGGCTTACGAAAATAGAATGGCCAGTTCCTTATCCACACAGAGTCTAGAAATGAAGTAACACTCCTACAATAGACCCACCCTAGATTCTTATAAACTTGTTGCCTTACAACAAGAAACCAACAAAAGAACACTATCAAACTTCTTTGAGATCCTTATTGCATCATCACAACTTAACTTATGAACTGAAAGAAATTACTCTGCTCCTTGAATAAAAATAACAAATCATACATTCATGGTCAGCAAATGTGATATGAGAATAAATACAACCCTTGATTATATTGATTCAAATATTGTGAGTACAATAGTGGAGAGAGTGATAGAGCTGATACAAACATAAAACATGAAATGAAATGAACATTCATGTCATCTATTGTTATTACAAAGCAAACATTACAACATTTCCTTCCTAAGTGCAGAAATCACTATACAGACTAAGACAAAGACTTACAAAGATTTAGAGAGGATGGAACCTCAAAAAAATCTACAAAATTTTCCTTTTTAGTACAGGCATAACTTAGAATTGAATACAAAATTCTAAACCTTAACCAAACTAGGGTTATAGAAGGATGAACTCCGATCAGATTAGAAATGATAGGAATTCCCCCAAAAAATAGAGCAACAATTGGCCATAAAGGCCTCTGACACCTCGAGTACACTCTAACATTGATGGTATTCTGAAAATAGGCATTGCACTCCTAGGAAATCTACACTCAAAACAAGAAGATCACACCCTAACAAAGAATATAACCACTACAACACTCTAGGGAATAAATGGCATTGCTCAACAATCACTTTAGCATTGGAAGAAGCACATGAATATGATCTGAAGCCATATGGAATCGATCTAGTAGCTGAGATATAGATACACCACTATTCCATAGTCAATACTCGCGAATAGGAGCAGCTAACCATTGGGAAATTACATTTTGAATTGTGGTCTTTGATATATCTTAATTGTGCCAAGATCCAACGCTTATCATGCATTGCTCATAACTTTAAAACCTAACCGTCAAATTTAAAACCTTTAAATTTGGGCCACTCACTCATCACCATCATAACACTACATGACTCACAACAATGATGTGAGTCATCCATTTGCATAATTGGGAGTGCCACCTATCGGCCTTCGTCATCATCCACCATTGCCACCACTCGTCAAGCCCCACCACTTCATCAATGATCACAAGGCATGCATGTGGATGAATATCCACTACTTTCCGCTGACCATATAGGACTTAAACAAAATCAACCAAAAGCCTTAATGGAAATAACACTCACTATTTGATCATTTAAACCACCATTGTTGATTCCTACCAACCATCATCGTGACATCACCATGGACTAGGTGTACCACCAGGGACACATGTCACTATCCCACTAACCCTGCAAGATTTTGGAAAGCATTATTTTATTCATGTGGGGTGTGCAGGGAATGACTAAGATCAAATCTCAACAATGAATCTCCACCGTTAGATCAAAACTTATGATATTGGGCATGTAAGTGGAGACTAGGCCCCACACCTACATCAATACACCTGTCCACATCCTACTAACCCTGTCACTTTTTAGAAATCAATATTTAATTCTTATGGGGTGCATGGGGAACAACCAAGATTTAGTCATGCTTTCACTTTAACATCTGTCATTCGATCAAGGGCCCACCTACACATTTAAAAAGTTAATACACACATGTCTATAAGTCATGACTTAAAAGGTGGTCACCTTAGGACATAAGACTTAGGGGATGAAAAAATACTATGGCCCATGACTTAGGAAAATATTTAATATTTCGAATGGGGTGGAAATCAAAAGGGCAAGGTGAAGGGGCCGATTAACACATGATCACCTAGACATGAGTTATAACTTAGATGACTAGGAACCGGGTGTGGGAGGTCAACATGAATTTAGAACAAAAGTGCACACCAAGGATTTAGGGTTTAGGATGTAAGTGTTTAAGCCCTTTATGAAATTTTTGAACCCTAATCAGATAATATGAAGGAAATTCAGAGGCCAAGGGGAAAAATATGATTGAAATGGCCATGGATTTTGTAAGTACCACCAGTGGTTCCAGTTGGGGACTTCTACTTGACAAAGTAGAGCAAGAATTCAGGTCTCTCGAGAAACAAACCAAGCCAACCATTGGGATATGGAGTCAACCCAATACAAAAAACCCCATTTTATAGCCCCAGGACACCAAATGAAGAAGAGGAATCAAAATTTACCCCTATCAAACACCAATATATTAAAGGAGTTGATCTCCTTCAACTAATAATTGCTTTTGTCACACCATAGCAACATAAGTAGCCTCTTTCCTGCAAGAACAAAAATTGGGTTACCCTTGAACAAGTGAGAACTTTCTCCATGTTTTTATTTGTTGTTACATGGTAACCACATGTTATAGGCCACCTCATTGCCACCCATTGCATTTTTTGATTCTACATTCAATGACAAAAACTGAGAACATTGATTAGCATCATAAAAAACCTTAGTCTCTTCACAC
>VDFB02200960.1:0-19068 GCA_007258455.2 Sequoia sempervirens | reverse complement strand
TCCATAGATTTGTATGGGTGCTTCTTAAACTTAGGTCTTGGTCGCTCAAGTACATCAATAACTTGAGTATACATCTTGAACTTCTTTCAAATTAGGGTTTTATGAGGAATTGATAAATTCCTTTGGAATTCATTGGTAGGGTTTCACATAATGCACCAAAATTTCTTTAACTTTCTTTTTCTTTACTCTCCACTTCAAATGCTTGATCACAAGTGACTTTTCAATATGCAAGATAGAATAAAAAAAAATTAATGACCTAATGTGTACATTAATTGCAACAAAAAAGTTAGGTTGAAAAGTTTTCAAACTCTCACTATGATATCACAAACACTCCTAATCACTCTGCAAATCTTTGCAACAAGAGATTTCACATCGGATATTTCATCAACAGATCAAGCATAGAAACCAACATATATACCAGTATGTTGAAGACATCAACATCTCATCTTTGGTAGGGGTTGAAAAGTTTTTTGTTTCAACTCCCCCAAAGCCAATGCTCTCTATCTAGTTTTCAAAGGAAACATCTGCATTGAGATTTTTCATAGACTCATTCTTCACCTCATTCTCTTCCTTTTTCTTCCATATCTTGTTCATCTCCTTCTTCATCTCAACCAGATCAACCTTCTTTATCAGATCAATCTTCTTTTGTGAACCAAAGGGTTTCACATTCTTACTTCTATAAAACTTAGCTATGTGTCCTAGTTTATTGCATTTATGACATATGGCACCTTTTTTGAACAAACTTACTTCTTTCAATTTTAGATTCATCTCAACCAGATCAACCTTCTTTATCAGATCAATCTTCTTTTGTGAAAAAAAGGGTTTCACATTCTTACTTCTATAAAACTTAGCTATGTGTCCTAGTTTATTGCATTTATGACATATGGCACCTTTTTTGAACAAACTTACTTCTTTCAATTTTAGATCTAAATTCAAAAGCTTTATGCTCAAACCAATTGCATGTATGGCAATAACCATTGAAAGATTGGAACCTCATACCATTATTGTAACTATTTATCATCTGACTTCTGCAATCACTAGCCTTATGACCAAATCTATTGCACGTATAGCACTGACCAAAAAATGATTGAAAGTTATAACTCATTCTAATTCTACACTCTATAGCTCTATGTCCTTTTGCAAGAATAACAATAACTATTAAAAGATGAATACCTTTGTGCAACTGGTCGTCTGATAGGTAGCCTCTTGAAACTTTTCTTTTGATTCTGAACATGTTTGAAGTTGCTCTTCTTATCTCCGGACTTCCTTTTTTCACAATTCTTCTTTTCCACATTATTTGGAGTCTAATTCTCCTTTGATCTTTCTCCTTTTTCAAACCCTAATCTTTCTTTGTCCTTTGAAGCTTTTTGACTAGAAAGCATATCATCAAGCAAGGTGGAGATCTTCTTGAATTTGTCCTCTTGAATATTTTCTTTCTCCAAATCTCTCCTTATAGAAACAACTTCTTCTTCAAGTCTTGAATATTCTAAAAACTTGTATTTCAACTTGGAATTCAAGAAATCTTCAATTCTTTTTCCTTCTTCAACTTATACTTGCAGACTGGTGACTATCTAATTTGATTGTTTAAGCTGCTCATTTGTTTCCTAATTCTTTCTTTAACTTTCTTGATTTGAACCCTCAACTTCTTGATGCACTTATCTTCTTAGTATTTTCTTTTAGAGATCTTTATTCTCACATTATGCTTTATCCAAATCATCAAGAGTAGATTTGAGTTCTCCTTCCATGTCAACTTCATGGTCTTCTTCAGTAAACCCTTCCATTATGATCTCTTCCAAAGGGATAGGATAACTCCTAGTTGCCATATGTTCAACCTCCAAGATCTACCTCAGTGATTAAGCCAATAGAAGGAACTAAGCTCTAATATCAATTATTGAACACCTGAAATACTGAGAGGGGGGTGAATCAATATTCACTAAAATTCATTAACTTCATCAACTTAAACATGCATTCAAAGCATCTCATAAAACTTACATAAATGGAAAGGAACAATTAAAGCATGCATCACATTAATAAACACAAGAACACTCTAGATTTATGTGGAAAACCCTTGAAAGGGAAAAACCACGGTGAGGATTAGCTCATAGTATATTATAACTGATTATAATGGATTACAAAATTGAGGACTCATTGTCCAAGGACTCACTATCCAAAAAGAATGGCTCACTTCCCAAAGGAATCACTATCCAAAATAGAAAAGAGAGTAGAAGAATGGCTCACTACCATATTTTGAACTGCTAATAATGCATTTGTAATAAATTGAAGATATGGTTCCAATTAAGCTCAAAAATTTGACTTTGCACACTTCATACTTCACCACTATCACCTTTCACACTTCACTCTACATCACATATTTATTTACATCTCATATATAGCACAACACTAAACCAGTCTTCTATATATACTACAAACACCCACAACATCAATTAGGTTGGCCTAATTGCATGAATTGTGTAACACCATAACCTGTTGACCAAAAACACCATCACACATGCCTTGCAGAAGAAACCAAAATGCGTTATTCATCAAAATAGGTTGGAATGACCTATAATCACTCCAAAAAATCTGCTCCTTACATAATTTAACTCCGCAGGACCCCAAAACCCTTAGGTCAGCACCACACAACAAAATTAGTGAAGCAACAATTGAATGAACAAACTGTTCATCCACAACTTAACACATGGACCTCCAAACCACTTGCCACTTGGAGTGCATACACTTTTGAAATTCTTAAACACTTCCTCAAAACTGTACAACATAATACTCATCCATGGTGGAATGCAGTGCATTCCAATATACACTTTGCACCTGTAACTTTTCCATTACTAAGCCCGATATATTATCATCAATATCATCAACTGTGGAAGACATACAAATGTAAAAATTTGGATATAAACTCTTCCAATATATACCATTATTACCTTAGAATCGCATAAAATATTCTACAAAAAGGTGCAATGTGGACCACAAAACTATTCCCGTGTTATATTGAAAATGCACAATGGGACTTAGCTAATTCTTTAGCACACTTGGTATTCTTTTGGACTACATACATATTGATATACCATCACTTCTACAATGGGTTGGAATAAATGAAAACACCATATACCATCATTCTCATGTTTCCAACAATAATTTCCTCATTGTCTTTGTCATCATCATCTTTTGAAAACAAAGGGGTAAAAACTTTATTAGAAATCAGAAAAGAGCATTACAATAATAACCAAGGGACCCAGCCCTAGAAAACAAGGCGAAAACCCCACAGCATAAAACAACATCAACTATCCCCATGTATCCTCCTATCCTCCTCCAAGAACCGGTCTAAATCCAGATGCAGCTCTGGGTTAACCTGATCCCAATCCTCAACCTTCCAACCACTATCATGCTCAGAGGCCCATTTGGCCAAGTAGTTGGCAGCACGATTCCACTCCCTCGGGATGTGAACAAAGGATGCCTCCTCCATCTGAGAACTAACCTGAAGAATCTGCTGAACCACCGAAGCCAACTGCCAATTTATATCAGATATCTTTCGCTCATTCAAGAGATTAATAAAAATATGTGAATCAGCTTCACATATAACCTTTCTCCATCCCAAAGCAAGGGCCCTCTCAATAGCATGAAGAATTGCCAGACCCTCCATGAAGTTAACAGTCTTCACCCCCTCATGTATAGAGAACAGAAAAATCACCGACCCAACTGAGTCCCTGCCAACCCCACCAATTCCAGCAGGCCCAAGATTTCCCCTAGAAGAACCATCAGTATTGATCTTTAAAAATCTATTGGGAGGAGGTAACCACCTTCCAACCCATTGAACCCTCTTTTTCCCATGCCTATAGTTCCTGGAACTGACAAAAGATGAATGAATTTCTTGAAGACCCAATCTGGCCACCAACTCAGCATCACCTCTCTCCAAGGGGAAAACCACATCACATTTAGCTAAAACAGACTCCTGCACCATTCCAGGCATACGCATCCAAACTTGCCGACCCACCAACTTCTGATCACGAAAAATTCTGCGGTTCCGCTCCAACCAAATCTGCCAAAGCAGAAAGGTAGGGCCCACAAACCAAACTTCCTACAAAAAGGAAGCCATAGAAGGAGGTCTTCCCATACTATCCCAGA
The DNA here is from genome assembly GCA_007258455.2 of Sequoia sempervirens. Classification (NCBI taxonomy): domain Eukaryota; kingdom Viridiplantae; phylum Streptophyta; class Pinopsida; order Cupressales; family Cupressaceae; genus Sequoia; species Sequoia sempervirens. Next base: position 14,928 of record VDFB02200960.1, on the reverse strand, counting down.
ATTCAACCAAAGAGCACGCATGAATACAGGGAAGCTTCCACACCTCCCACCACCAATGCCAAAGTTGCACAACAAAGGGGCACCGAAAGAACAAATGTGAAGAATCCTCTTCCGCTCCCCCACACAAAACACAAATTGAAGGTCCTTGAAATCCCTGTTTACGAATGTTATCCTAGGTCAAGCACCTATTCCAAGCCAAAGTCCAAACAAAGCAGTTGCATTTAGGCCACGAGAGTTTATTCCACACCCTTTTCCACCAATGAACCTCTGCCCCAGTTAGCTTCTGAGCCAATAACACCTGATAACCAGAAGCAACAGAGTAAACCCCCTTAGGATTATGGGTCCAAGCAAGAATATCTTCTTCCATAAGAGAACTACAACTCCTACTATGAAGAATCTTGTGAAGCTCAGCACTTTCTTCCGCAAGTCCCAAATGTGGCCACTCTGCGGGATCCTTCCAATGAGCTACCTCCAACTGACCAAAAGAAGCAACAGACTTGAAGTCACTCACCCTAGCCCAGCCAGCCTCGAGAAATATTTGGCACAAAGGAAGTAGAAAGGGGAACTGAGAAGTAAGTGGAGGGAATCCATCCCAAGAATCTGACTAGAAGAGAGCTTCAGTTCCCCGTCTACAAATCCAAAATAAATCTTCCTTGATAAGCTTTGCACCCTTCTGAAGAGTATTCCAAATCACTGAACCTTTCCCCTCAAGAGGGTAACGAGGGAGATCCTGTCGTGGAATCCCCAAGAAATACTTATGAGATAATATCTTGGCCCACGGCTGATCCTGTTCCACACACCATCTCCAAAATAGCTTAGCAGCCACAGCCACTCCGGATAACGCAGATTGTCGAAAACCAAGACCACAAAATTACTTTGGGCTGCACACAACATCCCACCTGACCAGGCTCCACTTGGAGGATGAAAAACTTCCCGCCCATAAGAATTTCCTTTCCAGAGAATCCAACTCCCTCAGAAAACCCATCGGAGCCACCTGAAGCATACATCTGTAGGTAGGGAGAGCCTGCACCACCAACTTGAGAAGTTGAACCTGCCCCGCAAAAGACAACCATCTGTGGGTCCAATGATTAACTTTTGCATGGAGCTTATCAATAATATTCTGCCAAGAACCCTTGGGAAGATGGCGAACAAAAATTGGGAAACCCAGATACGTCAAAGGGAGAACCCCTATTTGAAACCTCAAGATATTAGCAATTCTTCTTTGTATGGGGGTCGGCGTATTGAAGAAGAATATGGAAGACTTCTCCTCATTAATCAATTGTCCTGAAGCAACAAGATATATGTCCAACACCTACCTCAAGTTAGTGGCTTCCCTAATAGTAGCCATCCCCATTAGGGCAGTATCATCAACAAACTGCAAATGAGATTGCAGAGGCAAGTCTCCACCCCATCGCCAACCCTGAATGATGCCAAGCTCCACCCTTCTTTTCAACAAATGTCCAAGGCCTTCCACAAGAAGCAGAAAAAGATACAGAGAAAGAGGATCCCCTTGGCGCAAACCCCTTGAGGCACCAAAAAGTTCAGAATGATCTCCATTTATCAAAACTAAGAAGGAAAAAGATGTGACACAGCTCATGACCCATTAGATCCACTCCTCACCAAAACCAAAAGAAACAAGGATCTTCTGCAAAAAAGACCATCTAACCCTATCATAAGCCTTATCCATATCTAGCTTAATGAACATAGCCTTGTCGTGGGAGTTGTCCATGGAGTGGATGGTCTCCGTAGCAATGACAACCCCATCAAGAATCTGCCGACCTACCACAAATCCACTTTGTTCCTCCGAAATCAACACTTTAAGCCACTTCTTCAGTCTCTCAGCCAATAACTTTGAGATGATTTTATAAGCCACATTACAAAGAGAGATAGGCCAGAACTGAGATAACCTATCAGCCCCTTCACACTTGGGTATGAGAGCAAGGAAGGTGGAGTTCAGAGCACGAAGCATCTGTTTATTCCTTTGGGACTCAAGGACAACAGCCAGACGATCCAACTTTATGATATCCCAGAATTCCTGAAAAAATTCAATCGGGAAACCATCGGGACCAGGAGCTTTACCCTTCTTCATCTGAAACACGATTCCCTCCAGCTCATCAAGAGAGATATCTTTCATCAAATACTCATTCGCCTCCCTAGAGACCAACTGAGGAATACAAGAAAGAACCTGTGCTTCCTCAATAGAGCCCCCTTGTGAATCCTCCCTAAATAAAGTAGCAAAATACTGAGATGCCTCAGCAGAGATTTCTTGAAACGAGGCAAGACGTTCACCCCTATCATTCACCAGAAAAGGAATGGAATTACCATGCCTCCTATCCTTCACATAATTGAAGAAGAAGGCGGTGTTTTTATCACCTTCCTGTAACCATTCAACCCGAGCCTTTTGCTTCTAATAGATTTCTTCCCGCAATTCAAATTCCTCAACTACTTTCAAAGTCTTAGCCTCCTCCCTTAGAAGATCCTCAGAGGCCCCATTCTCACGAATCAACCGCGTAATATTATTCAACTCCTCCTGTGCGGCAACCTTAGCATGAAATATATTACCAAAACATCGCCGATTCCACCTTTTAAGCTGATATTTGACAAATTGAAGAAGCTTGGAGAATGTGTACATTGCCGTACCAAAAGTTGGTCTACCAATCCGCCACCACTCAGCCACATAATCATGAAGAGTGGGATCCCGTAACCACATAAGCTGGAACTTGAATGAGGGAGACCGAGGCCCCCGTACAGAGATAATACTAAGCTTAATAGGCCAATGATCAGAACCTCTCCAATCAAGAATTTCAGATCGAGTGGACCATAAGTCTCCAACCCAATAATAGGAAACCAAGAATCGATCTAGCCTCTCAACAACACAACTCTCACCAATTCTCCTATTATTCCAAGTGAAGTGACCATTACTTGGCAAAACATCAATAAGATTTAATTCAAAAATGCTATCTCTGAATAACAGAGCAGAAGGCTCCAACCTAGGAATTCCACCTCTTTTCTCAGACAACTCCACAATAGCATTAAAATCGCTAGCCATAACCCACAGATGGTAAGGAGCTAAGCTACGAACAAAACGAAGATGGGACCATAGAAGTTGTTTACCCAGAAACTCAACAGGAGCATACACATTAGAGAGGAGAATACACTCACCAGTCTCATACCAAGAGGTGACTAGGGATATAGAGGATCTAGAGGACATCCACCAGAGAGGGAAAATCTTCTGAGGGTTCCAAAAGCAAGCCACCCCTCCGGAAGCACCAAGAGCCCCCACACACTGGCATTCACCATATTTCCACAACTTAGGAGCCATGGCCAACATATTATCTATAGATAATTTAGTCTCCTGAAGGAAAAGAACATCCAGAGAATGATTCCTAACCAAATCACGAACAACTTTTTGTCGAGGGCCACTGTTCAAGCCCCTTACATTCCATGAGAGAACAATCATTTCTGGGGGCATGAAAAATGTGAATCAAGAGTCTTGACTGACCCTGACTCCACCAAAGTTTCCCCAGTTAATTTAATCTTCTCCATATCCTTTTTCCTTCCCAGCTTGGAAGTCCTATCACCAACCCCTTTCTTCAGTTCATTTTGCTGAATACCTAAACGAGAGGAGGCCAAAGAGCTCTTCCCCACATCCTTGCCACCTTTCAGGGGCAATGGGGATCCACCTCCACCACTCTTTGAAGCTCCAATAGAAGCTTCTTGTTCAGTCTGGACAATCAATTGTTGATCCGTATCCATCTGCCCAACCCCAATCTCCTGCACATCCTGCATGGCCTCCAATGGTGGCCCATCCTGTCCTGTACCCAAAGTTCCCTGATCCAAGTTCAGCAACCCCGGATTCACTTCCTCCTGGCTGAGATCATCCAACACCTCAAACCTATTAAAAGTTTCATCATCCTGCCTCTCCCTCAAGGTCCGCTTCTGGCCCCGATTCCTATTGCGAGCCTTAACAGGGACATAACCATCATCTCCATTACCATCACCCGGAATAGGCTCCTTACCATTATCAGTCCTAGGAGGATTACGAGAAGGCTGAGAAGGTTGGGGCACCACAGGCTTAGCCCTAGGGCACCTACGCTACAAGTGACCATATTCATGACAAAGATGACACTGAAAAGGTAGGGTTTCATAATATAGCTATTGCACCCAAGTATATGATCCAACACTCACTTCAACAGAATCTGGCAGTGGCTTGCTTAAATCAATTTCTACATAGATACGAGCAAAATTCATTACCTTTTTATACTACGTTGTTGTGAAGACCCAATAGGTTTACCGAGCATTGAAGCCACCAAATGCAACACGTCATCCCGCCAACACTCAACTGGAAACCATGGCAACCGAACCCAAACTGGAATCCGACTCGGTATTGCCTCAGTTGGGTTGAAGCCAGCATGCCATGGCTTGATAAACAAACCCACCTGGTTATAAAAATAGGGGCCACCCTCGAAGACCTTATTCCGATCTGCCATGCAATCAAAAGAGACCATAAAAAAGTTGTTCACAAGGAGCCTAATCTCCATCTCCCCCTCCGGCATCCAAGTCCGCTGAGCCCAGGATTCCAAAAATTGCAGCGAGACTCTCAAACCCATGAACTTGCAATAAAAAGAGTGCCTTGAATAGTATTCAATATCATCTGCAAGCATTTCCATCGAGATAATCAACTTCGGTCGCTCTTTGCATCTTTCCAAACACCCATTAATCTTCGTTATTCGGGAACCACTAACCGATCCTAGATCATTCATCTCCATCTCTGAAGAAAACAACGTATTATCAAAAACATTCACTCCATGCGCCGAAGGCTTTGAACCAAATGCTGATCAGAAATCCAATTTGGGGCTAGCCCCAAAAGTTTCCCCACCCAGCATAGCAAAAAACAAGATCCCCAGCAGGCATGCAAACCCCCAGGACACTTTTGCAAGAAATGGAAAAAAAGAAAAGACCCCAAGGGAAGGATCAAAACCCTTCCACCCACAAGCCACCCAAATGGCAGCAAGAAGGCCTCCAGAAAAGAAAAAACCCACCACCACAACCCCGATAAGCTTCAAAAAAATCCCTCCCATACAATCTAAGCTTAGCAACACACTGTATGAACGAGCTAGGCACGGCCGCCTCTAGCTTGGCTTCTATGTGAGCATGCTAATGCCATCTCCATGTCCTAAATCATAATTTTCATTTAATTGAATAACTATTTTCTATTTGTTTACTTTTAATTAATATTATCTGTACTTTTAAATTAAATACAGTGTTTAAATTTTTTCTTTTATGTAAATATATGCAATTAATTTTGAACTTATCATATATTTATTTATTATTTTTTAATAAGAATTGAATTAAATATTCCTGTCAAATGTATTTAATATATAAATAATTTTTTAAAATATTATTGTGCATACAGTGACCAAGGAGAGCTGTTGGAACAAATTGCAAGAAATGTGGCCAAGTTTCAAGCAAAACCAGTTACTGCAGTCTCGAAAGGAAGAAATTGTCCCATCTATAATGACGTTGAAAATGTGTGGATAAACTGTACAATACATCCACGCAATGCATGAAGCAGCAGTTACTGTACTTGTTTCACAGAATTATATGAGATCTGAAAATGATCTTGAAGATTAAGAATTATACTTTTACTTTCACTTTGTTTTGATTAATTGCAAAAGTAATTTTGAAGATAAATTGATGTAACTGCTCAAATCTTAAAGCAGGTTACAGTGAGCATATAGCTGGAATTTATAGTCTTTCCCGTAATTTACTTGTAATAAATCATTCTATTTCATAATATTTTAGTATTATAAATATGGCCATGGCAGTATAAATGCTAATGCCCTACAGAGCTGTGTTTCCTTCGAACTTGGTCGTGCAAGTGATATTACACATTGACAATTCCAATTTTATTTGGATTTTATTATTTGTCTCTAATTATGCATTTGTGTAAGGGAATAAAAATAGATTAATAAAATAAATATTTAAATTTAATATAAGTTAATTTAGATTAATTAATGTGGTCGAACATTGGTATAAGTAAAACTAACACAAGAAAATTACAGACAAAGGAATGGCAACGGCCCTGTATGCCTCCACAGGGCAGAGCCCCTGGGACTGACAAGCCTCCGTTTGCTAGTATTCGTTCGCACGAAGCTGGGATTTTTGCTCTGCACTTTGGGTTCATTGCGTTCGGGGTTTTGTTTTGGTGATTTTTTTGCTACATGGGGTTTTTTTGGGGGGGGGGTTTTGGCTGCGCCCGGAAGGGCCACCCTACTTTTCTCTTTCAAAGACATCGTCAAAACACTATAATGTTGTCCAATTTCACCCACGCAACGAACGAGTTTAAATCAGACCAAAAATAAGAAAATTTGGAAAAGAGGGTGGATCGTTGCGATGGACTGAAGATTTATGTTTGGGATGCAGATGATAAGGAAAAGTGATGTTTCGAAAGCGAGGTAACGTCTATTCAGTAGAAGTTCTAACTGTTAAAGAATTGGTTTGTAAGGACTTTTATCTTATGTTTTTTATGTGATTGTTAAGTACATTTTCTGTTTAAATTTAAATAGTTGGAGTGTTCTTATTTTAAAATTTAAAATTGTGGAAAAGAATATTTTAGAATCTTTTCTATTTTAGTGAAAGAGAAAAATAGACTGTTTTAAAAAAAAGAGCTTGAAAATAAGGTGCACTGTATTGACAAATATGTCAGGGTGGTTCTATAATTTTTTCTTTTTTTATTTTTCTAAAAAAATTGAATTATGGCTATTAGCCAAAATAAGCTAACAGTTGGTAAGGTGGTTAGGTAATGTCTCATGGAGGGCTTCCTAAAAAATTCAGTGGATGCTGTTAATATCTTTTTTATGAATATTTAAATTTGTGGTTCCATGAATTTATTAGTACAATTCAGCTTAAAAGTTTAAGCTCCTAAATTTAAGGAATGAATTGCAGTGCATTGATAAAAATTAATAAATAAATAAAAAATTCTCTCATTTTTATTTTCTTATAGGAATTTAAAATTTTAGATGATAGACAAGTGGTAGAAAAAAATCCTAAGCTGTAGGGGCAATTTCTAGCCCCACCTCAATTTCACCCGCTCAAATCTGCAGTCCTAGCAAATAGAGTTTGCCTTTTCAGGCATAATTTTTTTTTGCTTTATGAACTTTACCCATGAAAATAGATCCTAAAGCTCCAATGAGACTGCACTTTAACCCTGGCTGAAACCCTAGATCTGGTAGAAGAGATGACACCATCGGAAAACCCGATATCCTGATCTGGGGAGATGCTATTTGAAGGATTATCAACTCGCGCCGTCGAACAACTTCTTTTCCGAACCTTTGAAATGCCATTAGAAACCTGCAGTAGCAAAAGAAGATTGCATTGCCACTTTCCAATTTTGTTACAATTAATAAATATCATATTATATTCATATTTAACTAAATTGCCGCCCCAAAAAATATCACCTCAAAACCAAAACCAACTTTATTCCATATTCTGAAGTTAGATCTGACCAAGCTATGTGAAGAGAAAGTGACAACTCTATGAAATTAGCACAGAACTGACATACTCTTCATCAGTTCCTTTTGGCAGAGTTGTTCAGATGTTCTCCTGATTCAATTCGGATGCATTTATGTTGACCTTCTGCACCCTGATCGAGTGATAGCAATGGTAATGATGGGTGTACCTTATATGAGGCTGGATCCACAATCCTTTGTGACAGACAAGTTTCTTCGAAGGTTTTATATCAGACATTGGAAGTTTCTCATTCTTTTCCCCCTCCTGCAAAGCTAATACTAGACCTACAATGACTTGTTTGCTAATGGGATTTTTTCTATTGAATTTTTGATCATGTAGGTGCCTGGAAGGGGCTCGGCAGATTTTGGGTCTTTTCATGTAGAAGGGCAGAGGAGGGTAAAGAGATCATGGACCCAATCTGGAGATCAAGGTCTTTCCAGAAGGAAGCTATTTTGCAGTTCCCTGTGGAGCTGAATAAGATTGCCAGTGGCTCTCTCATTAAGCATCTGCAATCTTGAATTCTGCATTGTCTTTTGACTGTTCTCAGGGACTTTGTGAATATTACTGAAAATTTAAATAATCAAATATTGCAGTTTGAGCATAGCTGGTTTATGTTACTCCACATTAGAGGTAACAGGGATGAGGGTTAGATTGTGCACATCGAAAAAATAAACCTATTCTGGAATGCTTTGTAAGGAAGGTTTTTATGCTCCAAACTTGATGTTTGGTTGGGGATGGATGGCCAGAAAATTCAGATTTATCTTTACAAATCATATACTTGTTAAATAGGATGCTCCTTATAGCTAAAGAATTTGTTGGATTTTTAAAGAGGAATTATTTATTCAAAACCTTAACAGATATGACAAAGTGTAGAGGTTACATCCACCTAGTATCGAGGAAGATACCTAAACTAAGATGCATAAGACTACATAATCAAACCTAATGTAGCAAAGTTTAGTTTTGTAATAAGACTTATGGCTTGAAACTGTGTCAGTTTTTTACATCAACGTTTCGGATCATACCCCATGATCCATCATCAGGATGCAAGCAATGCAGATAGAGAGAGGAGATTAAGAAAATGTTAAAGTAAATTTGGATACTTAATCTACACAGTAATTTTTATCATTGTTGAGTATTGGAATATTAATATATATTTCTAAGTTAAAAACCTTTCATTTATGACTAATTATTAGTCCTCACAACCTCCTTGATCCCTACATAGTGTTGACATTTGGTTATGATTCATGAATTTGAGTCTATGTTAAGGTCTATTGAGTCGATAACCTTGATTTATAGGTTCAGCCTAATATAATCCCTCGTATTGGTGATGGTTGGATTTGATCAATCTTAATAAAAACATAATATCAAATTGAGATTAGTTAAAAAACATTAAAAGAAAAAATCAAAATATTTTTTTGTTACATGCTAAATTTGGGACAAGTTTTTCTACCATTTTTTTTACATGTTAAAGAAAGAAATTTTAAAAGGGTTCCAACCCTTTTACAACATAGAGCTGAAACTAGATATAGAATGAGCACAACAATCACTGACAAACACCACTAAAACAAGGAAAAGACAAAAGGAAAACAATCAACAACAAAATGAAAGCAAAGAATTCAATAGAGACGAGCAAGAATATCAAACCCTAAGACTAGTCATATTGTTAAGGAATATAGTAGCCTTGCATTCCCCCATCTCATGTAGTTGATCATTCAATTACTTCTAAGGAATCCATATCTCAATTTTTAGAATGGCTTCTAGTTCTTTTGCTAGGACCACCTTGAATCACCCTTTCCATCCCTTTCCCCCCCCCTCTTTAGGCTATCTTGAAACCTTTGAATACTATTGAAAATTATTGATATTATTAATGCTAAGTTTAGTTATCTTATTCACATTTCCTTTAACTAAGGCCAATTATGTATCCATCTTCCCCATTTATTTTGTTATAAGCATGTAGAATTGTCTCTTAGGTATCTGACCTCTTGTCTCAAATCTTTGAAATTGGCCTCCATAAATGTGTTGGAAGCTTATCCTAAATAATTTTGCTACTAGTAATCTGATGTACCTTTTTGAGCCTTCTACCATTGATGAACCAATTGAGATGCTCTTGTAAAATTTGGACTCTTCTAGAAGGGCACTTATCTTTCTTTATAGATCCTCCATAATAATATTTTCTTGACTGCGAATAGGAAGAGAGCCTATAATTTCCTAGATAGAAACACTTTCAATATCAATCAAATTATCACCATGGTCAATTCTCAATGAATTGGGAAGCATCATCCTCTTTTGAAATAACACTAAAGATAGGGAATCTTTTACTTGGGATTCACTTTTGTTTCTCCAACTTTCTATTTATAGTAGTAGGCTTATTGTCCTTCATAGTTTACCTCAACAATTTGTTTACTTTGGATACTTGAAAGACCCTCAAAAAATAAACTTATTAATTATCCCTTTTATTTTCTTCAATAATTTGTTTGGAATTATATTTGAAAATAAATAAATTTAAGTGTAACTTATATTAGAATTGATTCGGGTTTCTATTTAAATAAAAATAATGTTTTAATTATGGTTACCATAAAATAGTCATTTGGGTGATTTGAATCAAGTATTTGTTTCACGAAAAAATATGCTTATATAATTTTACTTAATTCTCATTAAAATGATTTTTTGAGTTCCATGAAAGTTTAATAAAATGTACGTAGAAGGTCAAATTGGAACAAGAGAAATAAAATTAAGATAATTTAGCATTGTAAATATAATTATCATCTTATTGGATTAAGAATATCTTTAAGTAGTGGGCTTTCCAAACCAAATTTATATTTTAATAAAATTCATTAAAGAAATATAGAAAAAATAAATGCTCTAAATATTAGTATAATTTTATATTTTTGTAACATTTCAAACAATTAGATTTGATGGAATAATTTCAATTTAAAAAGTTATAAAGGAAAAGGGTGTTCTTTAGAATAAAATAAAAATGAATTAAAAAAGAGTTTTTTTCAATTTATTAAACAATGTGACCTTACTTTAAAGTTTTATTCTCTTTATTGAATGCAATAATTTATAGCTTATTTTCTATGTTGGATGGAATAATTTTTTATTTCCAGCCTTACCAAAAATTCATTGTCATTGTTTTTCATATTTTTTTATTGGGATGCTAGAACATGTAGGTACTTTCCTTTGTATTTTTTTATAACATAAATAATTTCTCTAAAAATATTCATACATTGCTATCTAAAAGGTATGCTTCTTAGAATTTTTACTCTCTTTGATGAAAGGGTTTCAAGTAGATTTTTTTTTGAATAACTTATTCATATATTGGGGAAAAAGTACAAACTCATGTGACACTTTTGACCAACAAAACTATCTCTAGCAAGATGGTTTTAGGAAAAAACATATTTGACTAAATAGGTTTTAGCTACAACCAAGTGGCTCCAACATGGAGCATACATGGCATAAGATATTTAATCAAATATATTTTTCCCAAAACCTATTTGATCAAATAGGCTTTGACCAAAACTAACAAAATAAAAAATAAAAAATTGAACTGGGTAAATTTTTCTTTAATGTTGTTCATGACTAGCATTTTCTCTTAGAAAATTTTCACTTGGATACCTAAAGACAATGACCTACCCAATCATCCCTTAAGATAGGCCACTATTTTTTCAGCTAGTGGATTCACACTTTACGGATGCAAAATATTGACATTCTTAACATTTAGAGAGTGAAAATTCCTACATACCTTACATCAAATCCACTACATTATTATTTGCATTCAAGTTTAGCTAAAGAGCAAGAAAACCCTAGCACCACTAGTTGTAGATAAGGAAATAGTAATGAAACATGAAACTAATAAAAATGAAAATATATATTCCTAACATTATTAATAAAGAAGAGTATTGTAAATCAATAGAATCCCTAAAAAAATTAATTTAAAGGAGTGCAACAAACATTACACAAGAGACACATGCTTTCATATGTGCCCAAAACAAAACCCTCAAAATAGAATCCTAGCCCATTACAAAGACACATTAACAGTCTTCAAAGCATTAAAAACCCATAAAAAGCTCCTTTGCTCATTTTTTATTTGTCACGAGATTTTTTCCTCTAGTTTTGTAAATTGACATTGATGATGTGTAGTTTTGCTCCTTTTCTCCATCTCGCCTACACTAGAACTATGACAAAGTCTATTTCCATTTTGTCACTAATATTAAAGTTTTCAAACAAAGGAAAAATCCCACATGTATATACCATAATATAAAACAATAAGAGATTATCATTAAATGTGGTGCTTTGAAGCCCATAGCCAAGGCTAGAAATGCCGAAAATTCTCAATACAGAGATCATCTTCCCCATATTGCTAATCTTCTAGTTAAGAAAATAGATGTGTAAAATTGAAGAGCTTAGGAGGCAACATTGTTGTTCTTATAGTCATACTGTAACCTCCTTATGCACTTATTAATGTGTTTATTAGGGAAAGTGATCCTAGATCCAATTAGATTAACTAGGATTATCCCCTTTTCACTTACTCAACATTTAAACATAGATCAAATAGGTTTTGACGATTGACTTACTACTACAATGGAGAATGAAGATCCAATCCCCTAGTGATTTATGTTTGTGATGTTCTATGTTGTGATAAATTTTATGTGTGATTTTCCAAGCATATTTGACATATAGCCCTAGATTTGAAAATGTAATTTATCAGATAGACGAAAATAAAAAGTTACAAAATTGACCTAGATTTGAGAAGGGAAAATAGAGAGGAGCTTTCATTGTAAATTTTAGCTTGAATTATCTAGTCTAGTGCAAGGATGCCTTAGACTAATCTCCTTGTAATCTAGATTTACAAATTCTAGATTGTAGGTTAAGGTCTGCACTCTATTTCCCTAGGTTGTCACTAGTTGAAACCTTGTGATTTGACCTATACACATAAAATGGTGAAAGGGTTGTTTTTTATAGGGGCTTTCCTAAGTCAAACCCCGTGTTAGTATTTCTACCTCCCTACACAACAATTGATGATGATCAAGAGAGCATACCATAGGTCAGGTAGAGGCTAAAACAATTTTGACTAAAAATGATGAATGATAAATTAAAATGGTAATTTTGTAAAATCTGATGATCTCACATGTTAGTTTTACTCATAAACTTCCAGATTTGGTCCTACCATGTGCATTTTCCACTCATATTTTTCCCCTTTGTCCCATTGAATCCATTGAGTCATGCATATTTTACATCATGGTTCAAGTCGGCGTGACATTTTCTTTGTCTCCTCGACTCATTTTTGCTAACTTCTGTGTTTTAGGGTGGTCGGCAGGACTTCTCACATGTCTCGGCGATCACATTGGTAGGTGGAACCTTATCGGCATGTGTAGTGGCTATCGGGTTGAAGTCTCCCCAATCTTCTCTTGTCTTACCGACCAGTGCCTAAGTGGTCATTTCGGTGAGAGTTGGATTCCTCGGAGGGGGGTCTCAATGACTTTGTTATGTCATGCCGACCCAAAGGAGCCAAGAATGTGTATCGGTATAAGTTATAGCTATCGGTGTAAGGTCTTAGCGAGTGACCTTCGGTCTCGCCAACCTTACATGTTGATTTACTTTGATATACATCGCAATGAGTTGGAGGTTTCAGGTGGTGGTCTTGGCGATATGTATTTGTCTCACCAACTGCCGGTGAAGGATACTTTTTGGTGTGACTTATTTACTTCGGCATGTGGTCCCGGGGTGACTATTGGTGTGACTTGGAGTCTTCTATGGGACTTCTCCCCGATTTTGCAAGGTCTGGCCGAATGGATTATGATGGTAGCTTTGTCGGCAGGGAGGTATGGTGGTCACAGCGACACGAATCTAGTGGAAGGCTTTTAGTATAGTGAAGTATTATCTACAAGATGTCACCCCGAGGTAAAGATGTCATGGCGATATATGAAGCAAAGGGGGAACATCTTAGAGACGCTTGAAGTGGTCAATTTTATATCTCCCCGACTCAGATAGGTTACAGCGAATGAAAATAAAGAAAAAGAGCATGCACGGGATGAATAGCGACTAAATTGCCTTCAGTAAGAGTTTACGATTGTCTTCCTGACTAGTTCATTGGTGAAAAACATAATGTAATTCTTGTGGCCAATGTGATGAATTATTTGATGACCGTTGTTGGCCGACTTGATTTGGGCCCGATTTCTACGGTGGCCGACATGAATTTGAGGCATTTGGTTTTTCTCATGTTGGTGTATAAGATGCACTCCAATTGTAATTAGATTTATCATCATATTTTAGATAAAAAGTAGTAGGTAGTCAGATGGCTACAATAGGATAATTTTCTCTTTTCAGAGACTATGTGCATGATTTCAAATGGTGGTTTCAATGAAATTCAGCTGTGTGGCAGTTTTGCTTTGGTGTCAATTGTGTGTCGAGTTCATTGAAAAGCATTGCTGAAGCTGTCTCCATGTTGATTCTTTCTGGTTATTTAAATTGAGGTAACAAGTTTATTTTTAGTTTATCTATGCACATTTGTTGCATTTGTGTGGTTAATCGATTTGGTTCTCTCAAGTAGGGATTAAATCCTTTTTGGTAATCATAGTAATCAGGAAGATTCATCTGGATTATTAAAGTAGAGCTCAATAATCATAATCTTGCATTGTTCATACAAGTTATGAACAAATCATATGCCTACAATTCAATCTTTTTCCAAAATAAGTTGCCCATTTCTGTTTCATTTGAGTCCACATACCCAACAAGGCACTGGTCTCTGTAATTTGACTATTTGAATCCATTTCAGTTTCTTTATATCCATTAATTAAGCATTCTAGGATTTAGATTAGAAAATAGTTATCAAGTTTGGTTTTGTTTGTTCACTGTCATCTGCCATTGTGAAATAAAATTGTTTAAAAAAGTAAATCACAAGTTAAGTCTTTACATTCTTTAGTTAGGTACACCTACCTAGGTCTAGTAGCGCACCAAGAGTAGAAGGTTTGATTGTTTCCAAACCTTTGTTCTCATACCTAAAATGCTGTGGGAAAAAGCTTGGCAACCTTCGTACTAAACTTGCATTTTGAGAGCTGGAATAATAACCCATGTGAGACTATTCTTGAATTGATGTCACACACAAGTTGATTGGATGTGGGATGGATGAATGGACTTGAATTCTGATAGCCCTACAAAATGTTAGTTTCCACACACAATGGATTGTTTCAACTTGCATATAGAGGATAACTCAATACATCTTCATGATTTGGCATGAATGATCATAATAGCTCCTTGAATATAATTGTTTCCTTCATCTTAATGGCTTGCAACCTTGAACTTTAATGATGAAATTTTTATAACAATTACGCTAATTTTTCCCTTGACTACTCTTGACGGATTTTAAGATCTTCAATTTTCTCAATAGATTTTCTAGCTCTCCTTCTAATTGAAATG
>VDFB02200959.1:0-16862 GCA_007258455.2 Sequoia sempervirens | reverse complement strand
CTAAGGGTAATGTGCTTCAAGCTTGATCTTGAAAACCTCTCCAAATGTAAAAGCAAGATCAAGAAACTCTAGGACTATATTGCATTGTAGGTCAATATTGATGCCATTATTTATGTCAAACATATTAGGAAGCTTGAATTAAAATGTATTAATTATGAGTATGGATAATTAATAGAGTTGATTTTTTTTAAAAGTATCGATGCCATTTTATTTGAATATGGATAATTGATGCAGGAGCATCCCGTGCACAAACAATCCTACACAACAAATTTTTAATTTTTTGTGTTTTGTTTGATTTTTCTTGTAGGCACATTTATTTTAAATCCTCAACTCCCCCAACACAGTAGAATTTGGTGATGGATTGTGGGAAAATCAAATTGTTTAATTGATTCATTTTTAAATTGTTTTAAAATTGTTGAAAGATGTTGATTTGTCAAAAAGGAAAATCCCACACCCACACTTGGAGTGGGCAATTAATATGCTCTATAACTCCACTTTGAAAATTTGAATTTGCATTTTGTTGCAAGATTGGAATGCAAGGAATTGGGGGAAGTGGAGAGAGTGGGTTGTGAGGTGGGAAGACCAATTTTGAATTACAATTGAATGCACATATTTGAAAGAGGAAAATGCACATCCAGGAAGGAGTAATGAACATTCTGAAGGTTCGACTGGCATTTTGGAGGAGAGGAAGATTGTCTGAGTTATAAATGTGAGACCCAATCTTAGTAAATTAGGCATAACTTTCTCATAGTACAGAAATTCAAAATGTTCTAGAAATCTAGGAAGGAGATGCATAAAACCAAGATTCCATTTTAGAAGATTAGTAAGAATGAGGGAGTAGTGATATGAAAAAAGTGATAAGTTTTAAGAAGCTTTTGGCAGGGAAAAGAGATGTGGAATGTGAGAAAATGGTGATTGTTTTGAAGGAAGGAGGATTTGATGTCAATTGATGAGTGTTACAGGTTCTTTTTGCTATTAAAAGAAAAAAATAATCATATTTTGGGTTGCTTGTAGGTGTTCTCCAAAGAAAATGAAGTTTTCTTGTGTTTTCTTGTAAGTTGGTATTGTTGGATTGACATAGTATGAGAATGTGGAAGCTATTGTACATCATTGTTGTTGCAAGCATATTGGAATGAAATAAAGCTTTAGGTTTCTTAATTATTTTTAGTCTCAATTTGTGCAAAGAAATTTGATTTGAATCTTCAAACATTTTATTTCATCATTTAAAGGTGATCTTATCTGTTGTTGAATGTGAGAAAATAAGGGTTTTTGATGTTTTTGACTATGAAATCAGATGAATATTGTTGGGAGAAAAATTATGAACTATTTATTTTCTTATAGATGAATGTGGGAGCTTTCATTTTCTAAGTTTTCAGTTGAAAAGGCATTGGTTTGATGGTTCAAAATAATTTTCAAAAAGAGGTTTTTCATGAGTTTGAGTGCATTTTCAGAGTTGTTTGAATTTTCCTTGTGGGGCTACAATATTCACATCGAGTTTGGAGTTTTTATGTTTTTTCTTGCATCAAATTGTATCAGAGCCAGAGATTATCAGTGCATATGTAGATCGTCAAACGTGAGTCAACTTATGCCAGGACTAGTGGGTGGACAGAGGAAGCATGGTAGAATTGTTTGAGAAGCTTGAAAGAATTGGTGTAGGTGTGCGAGGAGTCTTGTGCGAGGAGTCCTAAGAAATTGAGATTTGAGAGGGACAAGCCATGGAAATGTAGAGCATGTGAGTTGAGGTGAGATTGTAGTAGACAAGATAGAGTGAGTCATGAGGAGACCCATGAGAATATTGTTTTGGGAACAATATTGAGAGAAGGTAGAAAATGAGAAGTTTGAGAGGATGGGATAAATGGTCCATGAGAAAGTGAGAAATATCAAGATGAGGATAGATAAATTGAAGAAGAATATTGGAAAAGATGAGAGGATATTGGTGAAGAAAAGTGAGAAGAAGAAAGAAGACAACAACAAGAAGAGTAGAGAAAACGAGTGTTGTAGCTCAAGAGAGAAGGAAAAAGAAGTGAAAGTAGCCCCTAAAAAGGATGAAGATATAATTGTGATTGCAACAATAGAACATGAAGAAATAGCAGCTATTGATGAATTGCAGTAGCAGAGGATGTAGTTACAATGATGGAGTGTCAAGAAATTGCAACACAAGATGAAGAAAAGGATGATGGGACAACGAAAGAGAAAGAGGTAAAGTTGAATTTTCTTGAATTTAGTGAAGAGGAGGTTGAGTTGAAATTTAATATTGTTAAGGTGAATAAGGATCTAGTGCAAGTAAATAGTAAGAGAGATTATGAAGTTGTAGATTAGTGTATGAATAAGTATTTGCATGTAGAGGTTGTTGAGGATGATGCAGGTGGAGCTTGGTGGAGGTGGTTAGTCTATGGTGGGATTGAACCCATGAATGAGAAGAGGAGAGTAGAGTATATTTGGTGGAAGAGGGTGATACATGGTGGATGTGAATCCATGAGAGGAGAGAAGAATGGTGAACAAAGTTGTGGAAGGAGGATAGTGCTTATTTCGATGAAGTGTTGGAAGAAGAGGAAGAAGAAATTATTTCATGTGCACTTTGGACAATGATGGAGTTCACTGCAAATTGCTTGCAATCTAGAAGAATGGTTCTACCATTCAACTCCACTTTTGTGAGCCTCTACTCACAAACTTTCTACCCAGTGTGTTCACTAGTACACAAACAATAATATATGACTAAATAAACTACTAAAAATTGCATATAAATGACTAACTTTAGTCACGTGACTATTACTAGTTTATTTGTAGTCATTTATAACACCACTAAATTTATGACTAAACAATTTTAGTCATTTATTTAGTCATTAATTTGGTCATTGATTTGGTCATTGATTTAGTCATTTATTTAGTCATTTAATTAGTCATATATTTAGTCATTAATTTTAGTTACGTGACTATTTAGTGGTTTATTTGTAGTCATTTATAACACTACTCAAATTTATGACTAAACTATTTTAGTCATTTATTTACCATTGATTTTGATCATTGATTTAGTCGTTAATTTAGTCATTTATTTAATCATGTATATGATTTGTTTATTACATATTTAGTCATATATTTAATCATTAATTTAGTCATGTATTTAGTCATATATTTAGTCATTACAAATCAAATCTAACTTAATTAATCCTCACAAATTTATACATATAAACTAAAGTATCATAGATATTCAAATGTTAAAAAAACACCATGAAATGAAGACTAAAAATGCTTGAACAAATATGATTGATTAGACACAAACACAAACATATTACCAAATCAATGACCATTACACAGTATCTATGAGAGGAGAAAAAACCACTCTAAAAATTTACTTCATTAAGCCTCACTAGAAAATCAAAATCTCATTGGTTACATTCAATATCTTAGTGACACTGTACAACTTACAGACACTATATAAACAAAATACTCCTATTTTCATATACTTATACTGTTTTCCCCTTCCTTAACTGTAGTCCTTTTGGAAGGGCAATGACTTCCTATAAGGGCTCGACCCATTTAATCCCCTTGCAAATCCACAACTTTCCTGCCGCTATTGGTTTAGGCTCCTCCAAACTCTTCCTCGTTGGTATTCACCTTTCACTTCTCCAATTTGGAGTTGCAGCCTGAAAATAAGGTTTCAAAATTTGTACATCAAAAACTCAGAAAAGTCAAATAATACAGAGGATAAAATTCAAACATTTTGTTTTTCTTTTCCAACTATGGCACCCTAAACTTAGGCACTAGATATAATGTTTCCTAGTTATCTCTTACAATTTTTAAAAAGATGAATTCATGCAAGACAACAAACAAATAGACAATATTCACTTAGTGATATACAATGGCCTTATTCCTAAACAACTGATCAATAGCTTGATTATTGATTGTAAATCTGTAATTGATACACTTGAAAGTGTCCTTTCCTGTGTGTGAATTGGAGCTTTGGATGAGGATATGAACATCCATCAAAAGCATATTTGGAAGTAGATTTTTATCAGATATTGTAGTTGCAAGTTCCACTAATTATAATAAAGATAAATAGTTTTACCTTTCTACATCAACTAATGCAATTTTGATAACTTTTAGAGGATCGACAATGCTAGCCTTTATCATATCAACATACTCACCTGCAAGTTGCAACACAACATTAAACTTATTAATTAGACTCAACATATAAGAAAGAAAAAGAAACTTCAAACATTATCAATTTAGTAAAAAAACATCAATTTCAAAGATCAAATTAGCCAATGCTTCACTCTCTACATCCTCTGCTACAATCAAAAGAGGCCTTTGTTTCTGTGATAAATGCAACAAGAAAAAAATTGCATGTTACGAATCTCACATGCTTCTATGAAACTTTTCTTAGAGAAAATCCATCTAAAAAGTTTCTTACCAACATTCTTTTATAGATCTCTATTATGGTTGAAGGTTCTGCCTTTGTCTTTGCATATGCATCAATTCTATCCATAGCCTACATTGTTTAGGAATAGTTATAAAGAGTTCAACAAAACTTTTAAATTTAAATAATGAAAACTAAATGTTCATCAATTTCTTTGGTTCATACATGCATATATAAACTTCTTTCAAGGAAACATGACCTGTACAAATCAAGAGTATGTTTGATTTAGGGATTGTTTATGGTCAACATGTTTTGTTTGATTCTCTTATTTCTTATTTCATAAATTATATTACAACCATAAATTTTTGTGTAAGTATCCCATATATCATTCTATACCAAATATGATAAGAGCAAATGTATTTCATCTTCTACTCTATTTAAATTTATTCACCATAAAAAATCTAGTGAATAGTATGGAACACTATCTAAATAAACTAGACTAGAAGAGTTAAATTAGGATAAATGGGATCTTGGGATCAAAAGAAATTCAACACTATTAGTATCAATATACATCAAGCAAGAGAAGGACAAATAGCTTAGCACAATTATTCATGAATAAAATTATGAGAAAAAAGGTGCACTGCTTATTACCATAGAATAAAATCTGAAAGAAATATGACCTTCTAGTCCGGAGTTTCACAAAACATGATAAAGGATACATTAAAATTACTTTCTAGATGAGAACATGTTGATTCAAAGAAAGATGGGAATATGTTGATTCAAAGAAAGGTGAAAACACATTATTACATTCTTTTAAGAAATTTAAATAGGATCCTGACTTAATCAATGATCTAGCATGTCATTCGAGTAGGGAAAATCCTCTTTCCTTATGCACATAGGTGATAGAATTGAGTTTTACATTAAAAAACAAGAAAGATTATATATAGCAGTGGAAACCCCTTCTCTCATCTATGGTTGGAGAGTTTTCTAGGTCAATGGGACCACATTCATTTTAGGTGTGACCACTATGATAACACATATTGGGAGTGGTAATCTATGGTGATAGCTTTGAAAGTCTTATTGTTGTTTGTGGTTCAAAGTTGGGAATTCTAAAAAAATGAGTGCAAGCATGTAAGCCTTAAGCATTGGCAATGCAAAATCATAAACATCTAATCTTTATTAAATGGTAAAATATAGACAAATAATTATCTAGTTGAGTTCTATTAGACTAATTTCTATATGAGTGAGAATGTTGTTGGGATTATTTGTACAAAGAATCCCTCCTAAATTCCAAGATTGACTTTCCCCTTCACAATTTCTCATAAATGCTTAGTGATGAACCAATTTTTTTAGCTTTCAAAAGAAATGTTAGCAACTTAGAAATACATCTACAGACAATAGCAAGAAGGAGCCAAAAATAGGCTCCATAAAAATTGAAAAACTAAAAGGATATCTAAAACTAAAGCAAAAACTGAAAAGTAATCTAATAAAAAAAAGAACCTAATCCTATCAGAAGGGAAAAAACCTGTGAGACCAATTGGATGACTATAAATAGTCTAACAAATAGACCAAAAATCCAAGAGATGGGAATCATCACCAAACAAGATGAACCAAGGATGCTAGAATGCTAGATGAACTGGTTCTAATCCATAGCACTAGAAGATAATCCTATACCCTCCTCGATGATAGTAAAGGCATCAATCATAGTTGAAAAAATTTCTAGTTACTCACACGATTCATGAGTACTTGCAGGTCAGTTAGGGCCTGGAAGTAACTCACCCAATAACTTGTGAGTCCAACCATAAAACTTTCCAATGTTCATTTCTCCCATTGATGGAAACTTCAAACTAAACTTCAAACTGATCTTTTCCCTTTTCGAGGCATCAGAGGGACCACAATCTTTTTCCTGCCGCTGTCCACCTCTCTCGCCGATGAGTTTGAGTGCTATTAGGCTATCATTGGGACTTTGACATGACTCCCAACGACATACAAGAGTCCTCCCATTGATTGCTTTAGAACTATCAGGCCATCGGTGGGACTTTGACGTGACTCCCAACGACATGCAAGAGTCCTCCTGATGGAAAATCAAGAAAATTGCATCCAGACTCCAAATCACACAATGTTCTCAAATAGATGATCACATGATTTGTAAACAACCAGGAGCATTGAAGGGTTTCCAAATATTCCGCATCTCAAGGAAGAAGTGATGATTGCAGATATGCACAAAATGGATTTGTTGGAAGTGCTAGCCTTTGAAAACTTTCAAAGAAAATTAGGCAGCGTTGAAGCCAAATTCCACAACCTATGCCACCATCCTCCTTGCCTCAGGCTAAAATGGAAGCTTTGAGTAGGGTATGAACATCCACCGAGCATAATAATAATAGATGGGGATTTTTGTCGATATTATGGTCGTGAAATGTCTATTGTATTGATGTATGTAACCTGTGGTTCAGCTGGCTACGCGCACGCGGAACTCTGAATACGATAAATTATGTACCGATGGATAAACTGCTGCATCGCCCAAAGAGATGCCATCTCAAAGGAAATATGATGATTGAGAGGATAAACAGCCAGTACTTTGAAGTCGGAAAAAGGGGCTTTGTGAAACTTTCGCTAAATGCAATTAGCGTGTGAAGCCAAATTCCACAACCTATGCTAACATCCTCCTCGGGCCTGCGCTAAAATGGGAGCTTCTCTTTGAGCCGGTATGAACATCCATCGTGAGCATAATAGATGGGGATTTCAGATATTATGGTTGGAAATTATTTGTTAGACATGTATGCAAAATGTGGAAATGTTACTGCTGGGTACGGAACTCTTTGGATGGAATGCCTCAAAGAGATGTCACATTCTGCTGAATGCAATAATTGCGGTGATATGTGCACAAAATCAATTTCTTGGTAAGGATTCTCTCAAAATATTTGAATTAATGAAGCACTTTGAAACATATGATATGGTTTAACAATAACTTTATCTGATTTCAGAGAAAGACACAAATTTAGGTAGTTCTTACATAGCTTTTGTGATACAATTGATAAAATATGATTGACCTTGACAAACTTACTTTCTACCTTCAAAACCTTATACTTAATTTGCAACATTCAAAACCTAAAGCAGATCCAGAAAACAATCACATGAAACGATGAAAGAAACAATAAAGAATCCCTCTACACAGAAAAAGCATATCGAGATACTTTTCTTCAAAGACCCCAATAAGACATTTGAATAATCTATGGGATATTTCAGTTTTGAAATTTAGGCTTCCCAAAGTCCTTTTCAGTCCTCAGTTTGATTTTGAGTTGGTCTTCAATTTCTATTTTGAGAATTGAGTCAATCTCAGAGCTCAAAAGCTATACCATGCTCATCATGGCATCTTAGTAAAGATTCTAGTTGTGTGGCTATTATCTTAAAGGGAGTGTGCACCAATTTGTAGAGGCTATAAGAACAGTAAAATACCAATAGTCTCACTTTTGTATCTCATGCATATTGTGTCCAAGTTATAAATTTACGTCGCTAACATGGTATAAGGATGAATGAAAACTCAGACTAGACCATGCTTTTGAAAAGTAAGTGAAGGGCATATGTTTGAGCCCTCTATCTACCTAGCAAAAAGGGAGCCTTTCTGAAGTTAAGAAAGGAATATCTTTAAATATTAACCTCATTTTAGTTATGTGCGACATGATCTAGAAGCAAGGTGTAACTACCACAATGATGACTCATACCCGGCCTCTTGAGCACATTTTCCATACAAACATGGTTGTTTTAATGTTGGACAGTCCTGTACAGGCTTAGGTACAAATCCCTGGCACAATGGGTGGAATACAAACCTCTAAGGCATGACCTATAAGTCTAAAATATGCACTAAGTTTGGCAATGTATATCCAGTGGATTTGCAATGATACTCAGAGAGTGTTAAAAATTAAAATTTATCTGGAATAAAGAAAAAACATTCTGATTAGAAATCTTGAATATACTGAAGCTAACATGCAATGTGCTCATCTAGAAATTGTGGAAAATCACAATTTCCAACAAATCACTTTTACATTATGAATTGTGGAAACTTGAAGTCTATAATTGATTGCCTTTTATGCTTCTGACTCTTGAGATATACGTGCAGGGCACATGACTTCTCCCCCATATCAAAATATAGCTCTAAAAAATGAATGCAGAAAAGACAGTCATGTTGAACTTAAACCAAAGGAATATCAGAAAGAATAGAATCCATCCTAGTCCAACTCACCATCACCTAGCAGCAAGGTAAAGAAATTGACATCATAATAACCCAAGTTCAGCTGTGTCAGACTTGCACCCCAAATTAATGCTTTTTATTATTTTATCAGTTGTATCTATTTCCATTAGATAATATGTATGGATCTATTTCATCAAAAATAAAAATGGATGTGACCTCTAGATTCAAAAAACATGCAAAATTCAGCCAAAGCACATTCTCTCAAGGCTTATCAAATTTTGACCAAGTTTGTCACCACAATATCCTTTCTTGGAAGCCCCCTTTGATAGAGAACTTTCTTTTCACAAGATCACTAGATTTCATCACTTTTGAATACAGGCAACTTGTTTAATATTTTCCATTTGCATTGACACCCTTCTAGTTTTGTTTCTCAATACCTCATCCTAGTTGGTTTATTTTTAGTAGTTCACTTTTGCACTCCCAATTAGTTAATGTAACTAGCTGTAATTTAAGTGTCATTGACATACTTTGTTCATTTGTGGACATTAATATAATTTTTATGTTCCTCTATCAGTTTTCAAGGAAAAAACATGGTAAGCATTCAGTAAATGATCTTAGCACCCTCATTAGATTTTGATGGAGGAGATCTGTTAAAGCAATAATGATGATAAGAATGTAATCAGAAGCTCTACTTGTCTTGCTTGATAGATAATAGACTTAATATAAGGAATATCTAAGGACCTACATCTAAACATCTCAGTATCTATATCAATATGTAATCTCAATTAATAGAGCTATAGAGTACATCTGAATATAAGAGTATCTATAAATAGAAATTATTATCCTTCATAAGGCGGATGGATAGCTTATAGATTAATAGATACAACTACTAAAAAACCTAAACATATTTAAAAAACTAGCTCCTAATTGAGCAGAAATCATGTAAATAAATTGTACATATTTTACAAGTGCTCAAATAGAACATTCAATAGTTAATCAAAGGGGAACATTACTTCTTCCACAAAGATTTTTTCACAAATACATACCTTTCCATAATCCTAAAACTACTACTGGAATGAGCACTTGAAATAAATTTAGACCAAAAGTTTGCAAATTTACATACCCTTTAGCACCTTCAACATGTTCATTGATAAGTCAAAGAAAATCAGCCTGGTGGTCTTGTATGAGCCTCAATAGCTAGCGATTTTGTTTTCTAAGTTCTTGAAGCATTGGCTAACAACCAAAAATTAGCCATATCAATAATATGTAGATAAAGCACATGTGGAACTCAAACATGACATGATAGATTCAACAAACCTGTAAAATTTGGGGATTGGCTTGAACCATTGTGCGAAGGGCTTGAAACTGAATGATGCAAGATATAATCAATAACAAAATTGAGACAGAAACCGATGTTGGAAATCCCACAAGCATTTACTACTGCTTAGAAACAATTTCATTCTCAATTAACTAAACATTCAAGCTGTGAACAGAAACAAAAGTTGCTCTGTTAAGTGTTCAATGCATAACTGCACTAACATATTATACCTGTTGGTTATTGCGAAGAAAGTCCAGTGCTCCACCTTCAGCTCCAGCCCCAGCACCCATACCTGGCAAACCCTAAAGGCAGAAAGAAACAAGGTGAATATAGGATTGATGCATGACCACATTGGACAAGACCATACCCGTCTTTGCCAAGGCCCAAAAGCGTACCTGTGGAAAAAGATTTAGTGGAGCAGCATTTGGCCCTCCAGAAGGAGGTGCAGCTTGTGATGGTGCAGTTGTTGGAACTTGTCCGGTTGGTAACTGATTTGAAGATGGTGGTCGTGCAACAGGTATAGGCACTTCAGATGCCTCAGGGATACCCTGAAATAGAAATTGGGAATGCATTATAGCCCAATATGGCATAAATAATTGAAAAGAGTTCCATCTTAACTAATACCAAAATCACATAGCAGGTTAACTACCATTTCCTTATTTCTTCCCACTTCAATTCCAAGTGCAAACAAATAAAGTTTTTTTCAGAAACTTTATAATCATTTTTTATAATAGTTCAAAACATGATCATAAGCTCACATTTACCAACTAGATTACATGATATCTGAAACAGAGCATGAAGCTCTGTGGGAAGGGAAAGAATACTGCAGAAAAAATATTTCAGCTTTTAGGCAAGCAATGGTGCATAGAGATTACATGATATCACAAGGGAAAAAGAACACTTAGTGCACATAGGAAGTAGATAATGTAGCCCTAACTAGTGAAAAATTGTGTGAAGTGATGGAGGACCAACAAATACAGTTTCAGGATTAGTTGGCTCAACAAACCCAACTCACTGAAGTTGCAAAAGCAAAGTCGACAGCCACAACAAAGGAAGTAGTACTACACAAATCTGAAGTGGCTAGTAGTACAGATGCCCATGATTAGGTCCAAAAGAAACTCATGCAAGTAGTTAACATGGTCAAAACCTCCAGGAAATGCAAAGTCATAGCTACCCATCATTTGAAATAACAGATTGAAGAAGTCTACAAGCTTTGGACTTCCCTCCAACATACTTCCACTACACCTTCCATTTCAATTGGAGTTGATGTGCCTCCAAGGACATCTCTTTCCTCTGATGCTTAATCATTTATTTTGTGGGGGATGATTTAATTAGTAAAATGGTTTGTAATGCAAAAATCAAGGGTTTTACTGAAAATCACTACTCCAGGGCTTCCCTACCCAGACCAATGCTTCAAACACTCTAACATAGGTATGTACATGCTTAATAATTCATTACATAGCCAACCACAACAACAGTTTGGAAAAACTCAACTTCTACAACCAAGTTTCCCTTGAAAAACCATGTAAAATGCCACTAGGGCATCAACCCAAAACACTAAATTGGCCTTCCTGCTCCTACCATCACACTAATATCAAAATCTACAACAATTCATGCCATTCCATCGAGCCACAACCTTAGACAGTAGATGGAATGGCCATTTTGTTCATTTACAATATCAAAACCCTTAAAACAGGGCTACTCAGGCAATTACAGGAAAAAGGTTACTAAATTCACCAAACTCAATGAAAAGAATCCAAATCACCACCAATGGAGATCTAACTCATGCCTTCAACACATTCCATCACCCTTGGGCCATGGTACTTTTGTACGGATGAGCAATTCATCCTGTAGCAGCAGATTTCATGAAAACACAAAATTTATGCAAAGAAACTAATAGATTTTATGTTATTTCTTTCAAAAATCAGACTTGAAGGTTGGTTGAGTCTAGTCTTTGCATCTCTTTGATGGATTATGTTCTCTAATTATATTTTAAAATTATTGAAATTGTTCTCTTGTATTTGGTATTTCAACATTATGTTCATGCATAGAGGGGTAAACCATAACATGCCATGAAATTGTATAAAAAAAAGTCTATCCAATAGCTTATAAAAAATTTCAAAGACAATCTATGCAATCTCCACATGATATCATGTGACCTATACAATAGTTTAAACTCACCACACTTGAAGTGTTCAACAAAATTCCTCAAAGAAATGTGGTCTTATGGACTGCAATAATTGCAAGATATACACAAATTAGATATGTTGAAAAGCCTTCAAAAACTTTCAATAAAATGCAATTTGCAAGTTTAAAGCCAGACTCTGCAACCTTTTCCAGCATCCTCTCTACCTGTTCCAAAATGGAAGCTTTGGAACAGGGTATGGACATCCATCAAAGCATAATAAAAGGGGGATTTTTTTATGATATTATAGTTGGAAATGCTTTGGTTGACATGTATGCAAAATGTGGAAGCATAGAGAAAGCATGTGAATTTTTTTGATAGAATTCCTCGAAGAGATGTCAACTCTTGGACTGCAATTATTGTTGGATATGCACAAAATGGATTTGTTGAAAACGCTTTAGAAACTTTCAAGCAATTGCAATTGGCAGGTATAAAGTCAAATTCCACAACCTTTGCTAGCATATTTCCTGCCTATGCCAAAATGGGGGCTTTGGAACAGGGTATGAACATCCATCAAAGCATAAATAATAGAGGAATTTTGTCAGATGTTGTAGTTACAACTGCCCTAGTAGACAAAATTTGGAAGCATAGACAAGGCATGTGAACTATTTGACAGAATGCGTGAAAGAGATGTCATCTCATGGAATACGATGATTGCAAGATATGCACAAAATGGATTTGCTAAAAAGGCTTTAGAAACTTTCAAGAAAATGCAATTAGCAGGTGTGAAGCCAAATTCCACAACCTATGCCAGCATCCTCCCTGCCTGTGCCAAAATGGGAGCTTTGGAGTAGGGTATGAACATCCATCAGAGCATAATAGATGGGGGATTTTTGACAGATATTATGGTTGGAAATGCTCTATTAGACATGTATGCAAAATGTGGAAATGTACACAAGGCACGTGAACTCTTTAAACTTGATTCCCCTGACTTGATTCCTCTTTGCATAGCCCTTTGATGTAAGCAAGGTGGAGATGATTCTTCCAATCTCACAAATGTTCATAAACGATCAAACAAAAACAAGGAATCAATTCTTCAACTTTATTCTCTCAACTTGTCCCAAACATGCACTTATTAGGCTTGTAGCCTCAAAACTCAACTTTTCCCAATAACTACAAGTGTAGGTTGTACAAAGACCTAAAAAACATCATTTGAGGAACTCTTCAACCATAGAAACAACATACCAAAAGAACTCACAAGGTTTCTTAAGCTCAAATTGGATTTTCAATAACCTACCCCTGTTTGGGCTACTAAATTAGCCTTATTTTCCAAAGGAAGTCCCACCTAAACTTCTAGTTTCCACTCAATCTCTTATAAATTCACTAAATGTGATTCAAAACTCCAAATTTCATTATCATTTCAAGGATTTAAGTCCTTTAGGGCGCTGCCCCAACAAACCCTCGCTTTTCATGCAAAATACTAGGGTTTATTCAAACTACTAGCTCCCGAGCTTGTACAGCTCAAAAAATGGCTCCAACACATCTTACTAACCCTTATCAAACTCAATCTATTATAACTTTGAAGGTTCCAACACCATTTTGTAAAAACCCAACCTTAACACCTCTTTTTCACAAGGAAAATGCCTTGTACAGCATTAGGGCAACACACATCTCCTTTAAACTTGATTCTCCTGACTTTATAAGCCTTCAAGACATCTACTCTATCATTGGTGAAGGAAATCCACCAAGTCACAGCCTCCTACAAAAGGTGGATTTCCTGATACATTATAAAAACTTCAAAACTAGCCCTCACTGGCCTATTACAGGCAAATTTCATAAAACTACCAAGTTCTCACTCAAAACTTAAAGTAAGACTCTCAAAATTGATAAAATGGAGATATATAACATGCCTACACAAAATACTGAAGATTTCAAAGCCTCACAATGACTGTACGGGCCGTACAGTGTTGGTGAAGTTCTGAAAACACATAAATACAGTGAATTTTCTGATAAAACATTGTTTACAGACTTCTATTTTCAATAAAATATTCAATATCCATTGTTCAAGCCTTTTTCAGGATTTTTTAAAACATTTCTCCATCAATTACAAAGTTTAATTCGAAAGGAGGAGCATGGATTCTCCCATTACAAGCAAAAATTGTCTTGTTGCAGCTATTTTTAGCAATACTACAAAATCTGACAAAATGAATATGCCAATAACCTTAAATGGTTTGTAAAAAACCTAATTGCACCTACATGCACTCAACCAACACTAAATGACCTTATTCAACCATTTACTACCATTTGACCTTGAACTCCTAAAATCTTGCATTTGCAACTTTTGGGTTTTACAACAATTTTGCAACAAAGTGCAATTTTTTTGCAATATCAAAATTATTGACTCCTAGACACCTAATTACCACCAACTTATGATTAATTGCATACTTTAATGGTCTTCAAGACCTTATATACAACAAAAATGTCTTCCTCCTAGAGCCTGCTCTTTAACAACTTGAATTGCCTAAAGTTCTTCAATGGTGCCCCTGCACCACCCTCCCTATATAGATTGGTGGATGCAACCAATGTTATCAAAATTCAACATATTCCTAGAAAGGCCAATAAGTTAGTGGACCACTTATCAAATGAAGCTATTCACTCAAAATACAATGTCACGAACTTGATCTAATACATTCGTCTCTTGCAACATTTTCCACCCACGATCCAAGTCATGTTTTCTAAGGAGAGTAGGATATGAACTCAAAAGTGCAAGTAGGAAGTTTTTATGTCATTACAATTGCACTTTTACATCCCAGGTAATTTACAAACCCAACGCATTTAATAGTTTCTATAAGCCAAACGGCAACAATCTTGATGTTATGAGCTTCATCAACCTCTTGATCATTTAGACCAAATAACACACTTATTAAGAGTAAACTTAGTATCTTCACAATAGTCAAAAGTGGTTGATTCTGGATGCAAAACAGTCCCAAATGTCTCAGGGTTTCAAATCCACACTCATTCACTTGCTTAATACACCACTTTGGCACATAAGACAAGATCATTGCCTTGTGATTGCTTGCACACATCATAGTCACCATGACAATAATCTTGACGGTATGGGTTCAACAACCTCTTGATTTATTAAGACCAAGCACCACACTTATTTAAGGGAAATTTCTAAGTGTTTTAAGCAGCCAATTCTTGACTTGGATTAGTTCCAAATGTGTTTTGGTTTCAAATCCATGCTCATTCATTTGGTAATTTTTTCACTTGGGTAAGTAAAACAAGAATCTTGCCTTGCTTGCAACTTGCATGCATCCTAGTCATTGTGTCATATGTGATGCTTACCTCTACTATTTTTCCCTAAGTTACCAATCTTGAATACCAGTCCAATGTGGGAAAGGTTCAACCAGGGTTCAACATTTGGCTTGTGGATTCATCTAAGACAACCTCATGAGAACTTGCAAAGAATTTTCACATTTTTTCTTCATATTTTATTACAGGGTTCGTGATTTTTTTTAAAACCTAAATAAATCATTGGAATTCATTTGTGTCTTGCAAATAACTATCATTTATCTTGCAAATTAGGAGAAATTGGCTTGGAAAATGAAGGTAAAGTGGTGGTATAAAGAATCAATTATCCGCACTTATAGCGGAAAAAAGTTAGCAATTGTACCTAAATTACTAAACATAGCCCCTAGTACAACTATTAGAGTTGTTAAGAACCTTCAAGTATGTTATGATTGCCACATTGCATCTAAATTCATCTCCAAGATTGTTGCAAGAGAAATTGTTCCAAGAGATGTGAGCCATTTCCATCATTTTAAACATGGAAAACTTTGGATGAATTGGAATAATATTATATTTGAGGGTAGAACACTATCAGCCTAACATTACTACATGGGGGGAACTCCCCTCATGGCTCCACCAATAGACCAATAAGGTGGGGGAGTCAATTCAATTTTATGTAATGTGGTAAGAGTCATACATGTAACACTTTGTCAGGATGGGGAACTCTTATTGGAGGTTCTAAATGATTTGCCTCCTTTTTATAAGACTGTGTTGGCAGTGCCACCTGGATCATAGTTGTTTGGTGAGATTCCAAACCTAGACAATGAGGTGCAATTGTGGAAATCTCATAGAAAGAAGCTACAAGCTACCATGATGATTTTTCCAAGTGAATTTATATCAAATTCTTGCTTAGTGTGGCTTAAGACATGTGCAGATGATATTCTCTCCGCAAATAGGCTTGGGGAAAGTATTTGCTTGATCTTGTGAAAAGTGGCAAGGAACTTGCAAAGAATGAGACATTGATTAGAGAAACATTGGACAATCTAGATGCATTTTAAGGGAGCTTGGAGTGGCTAAAAATGGTTTTTGGTTCAACTGTTGAGTTTCCATGGCAATGCATGTGTGAGATTGTTTTGAAGCACTCAAAGAGTTTGTGGGATGGACTTTTTGAAAGCCCTTTTGTTAGTAGGATGAAACAAATAATAGCTGATGGATTTATAGATTTGTGTGAGAGAGTTAAGGTTGGTAAATTCCTTGAAGCCATAGTTACATCTTTGGAAAGTTACAAAGATGTTGAAACCCATTTGCACAAATTAACTACTATTGAGGGTTGGATTGTCAAGAGAGGGGACCTAAAAAGTGTCAATTTACTTGGGTTGAGTTTTAGATTTATGATGACAAATGATGAAGACTGGTTTGGTCACCTTAACGCTTATTTTGGAACTAAGGTTAGTCAAATAAAAGATACCATAGATGAGGGATCCAAGAATATTTTGGAAGACCTCCTAAGTTTTCTTATTTGAGTTGTCAAAGTTGGAAAGTTGGTGAAAGCTTTTGAACCCCTATCATTGCATCAGATTTG
>VDFB02200957.1:0-20665 GCA_007258455.2 Sequoia sempervirens | reverse complement strand
GGAGGTTGGAGGAATCAATTACTGATTCCTGCTCTAGGTCTTGCTTGCAAGACCTCCTTGGTGTCTTGCTTCACCACCTTAACCTATAGGATCTTCTTCTTGGTTAGGTTCCCCTAGTTCCCTTTGCCAACCCCACTACCATCACAAATCAACCTACCAAGTCAATCTTGGTGCAATGTCTCCAACTCTTCCTTAGCCCTTAATCCACCCTAAAGGCTATTCTACTCCAAACCTTGAACTTAGCTTTGCAGGGGTGTGGAGAGGTTTCTAACAGGTTCTTTCCATCCCATCATGGCTCTGAAGGATCCTCCTAACTCCATCTTGTCATCGCTTCCACCAAACCCTCATTTAGGGTTAAAAAGACTACTAGCCTAGGAGCCCCCAATTAGGTCTTCTTCTCCGAGAAAACAGGGTTGTTCTCCTAAGTTTCCCAAAGAACACAGAGTCTTCCCTTAGGATTCCTGATCCTTATGCCCATCCCTCAAATATTTTTGAGGTCTTAACCCTCAGCTGTCCGTACACAACCATAACCCTCAATTAGAAAATTAGGCCTTTTTTTAAGCCATTTCCTGACCACACAACAGACTGTTAGGAGTTTCTCTCACCAAATGGATTGGTGGAGCTTCCTCCTCCATGCTAAGCCTTTGCAAGGCATCTGGTTACCCTCTCCACACCATGAGTTGACAAGAAATGATCACCCCTGCAAATCAAAGTTCTTTGCACTCCTTGTCTTCCCTAGCCGGACACTTCCAGGCTCACCTAGGAGAAGACTTCCACAGTGATACCCTGACTTCTAATGACTCCTAACCCTACCATATTTACAATCATGGAGTCTAGTCACAATTCCCAAGAGGCCGTACGTTATGTACAGTGGGAATGTGACCTAAACCTCCATTTTCTACCAACAAACTGTCAGATCAGCAAATGCAAAGAAACAACTACCTACTATAATGCTTGAAACTGAACTAGAAATCTAAATTGCTACCACACAGGGCTTAACCTATCAGTACACTACATCCTACGTACAATACAGTAACAATTTCAATCCATTAAAGCTCTACTTTGAGACAAAACCAGAAGTTCACACTAAAACACCACTGTCTTTTCTTGAATTCAAAAACTCCAATCAAAGTAAAATGCTTCTAACCTAGCTCTCAGGTTGAGGCACACCCTATATAGGTCAACAAAAGTAGTTATGCCTCCCCTTGGTCGGACATGTCAGTTACATTGTGGCAAAGTTGCAAAATGCACCATTTTGCAACTTTTGCTAATTTCTAGTAAACTAAGTAAAATGAGTTTCTAAACTCATCCACCCTTCCTCAATTTCTATCCTAGAGATCAAACATATCCCTAAGCTATCTCCTCTACTCAATGGTCAACATGACCTTCATGGTAACACATCAAAAATAAAAATTCATCCTAGATTTCCTAATTGCCTAGTGTAACTGCCTAGTATTTCCTTTAGGCTCGTACCACACTCATGAAGCTCAAAGATCATTTTTGTCTAGCACCTTATCAAAGTTATCAGGAGGTATAACTTGAGTATGGTTTTGACAAGAAGCCCAACCGAGGAATGTGTTTCCCATATCCACTCAAGCATGAGTGTGAGTGCATATTGGCCATGTATATATGTGTCTCACCTCTTTCGAATACTCACCTAGCATAGAGCCTAAATTTTTGTCACCTTAGAATGAGGATGCATTTTTTCAGAAAAACAACCTAGATCTAATCCACATCGCAATGGAAAAAAGGTCAAATCTTGATCCACCCCTTTTATTTTATTTTTCTTTTCATCTTTGGCAGTGTATGCTGGTGCCTTTTTATTGCTCTAGTCTATATCATTTTCATGTGTGTTCTTTTGTACCTATGTTAGTTTGTCATGGGATCTTAATCCTGGTGGATTTATCACCCCTCTTGATCATTATCATCCCATCTTATTGGCATTGGTGCACTTGGACCCCTCTTGGAGTGATTTTTTCATATTTAGTGTGATTTTGAAGCAAGTTCATCCTCTCACTAACTTCGAGCCTAAATGTAGTGTCAAAAAATGTCATTGGTAACATTTTCACACTTTTTTAGGCCCTCCTTGTAAAATTGAGCTTAATTATGCCTTGACTTACTGTTGTAATGTGTTTAACACACCCACATTAGGTCTTCGTAAACTAAATGAACTTAATTATACCTTATTTAGAGTGTTGTAAAGTGTAACAAAATTTCACACTTTAAAAGGGTTTTATTAAATAATTGGGGTTATTTATGCTTTAATTCGCCCTATTTTACATCAACAAGCCTTAATTAATGCATATTTTCAAGGATAATCCTAACATAAATCAATATCCAATCATAATTTAGGTGTTTTGGGTTGTGTGGCCTAGATTTAGGATCGAGGACTCACACGCTACTTGGGCATATGTGAGTCCCACCTAGGCTCTTCGGTTTCGATCTTGATTTTACACCTTTCTAGCATTTTTCACTTGGTTTTAAAATGTCTAATTGGACTCATACGCCACCTTGGGAATATGAGTCCCATGTGACCCAAAGTTAAAATTAATTCAAATTCTTGATGGGATTTTATCCTCCTAGATCTAATGTCAGCCTATAGTGTTGTAATTTCAAGAAATTTTGTAGAATTAAGTATAAACACAAGGTTCTTTCACTCATTTTCACCCAAGACTTTTGGTGAGATCATTCATAATAGAAAATTGGAGTTCACAAGAGAATTCAAGAATTCATAAGAGAATTCAAAAGTCTTCAAGATCATAGTATCAAGAATTTTAGAGCATTATTCACAAGCATCAAGCATCATGTCAAAGTCATCATGCATCATGTTTGTTTTTGAGCTAACAATTGTGATGTAGGGTTTCATGATTCAAGCTAGCATTCAAATAAAGATCAATATTTTTCAAGCAAGAGTTAAGGTCTACATCCATTGGAGCCATCTCATACCTATTTGCAACAATTCATTGCTAAGGTTTGGTGAGTTGCAACATTCTATTTTTTTCATTCATCATTCTCCATTCCAATTTCATTTCATTTCAAGGTTTGATTACAAAAATGGGGTTTGACCAAGACAAAATCCTTTCCAATAACAAAAAAACATTTTTCCCTCTATTTAGTGGGTGATTTGTAGGTTTATATTGAAGATATATTGAAGAGAAAGTTTTTGGAGTTTTCAAAGTGTCCAAAGTTGTCAAAGTTGTCACCTTGTACTGGAGATACTTGGAGACCTTCTAGAGACTGCAAATCAAGGTTTCAGATCTAGAAATCAATTAGGAAGCACAAAGCAGACCTTCAAGACTAGATTCATACTTTTAAGTTTTAGAAAACCCTAACTAGAATGATACACTAGTTCTGGCATACATGTCTTAGTTTAGGTTAATTTTTAAGTTTTTTATTGTTTTAGACACCCACTTTCCAAATTCCACTTTCTACACAAAAAACATAGATCTAGGACTAATTCGCCCAACCTAGCATATGAGTCCTAGTCAATGTTAAAGTCACTATTTTTAGCATTTCAGAGCTCCATCTATTCATCTTCAAATTCTTAGGTCCACACTTTCATCTTGCAGCTTTCTATTTTGTTTTACATACTTTTCTAGGTCATTTAGTGAAAGATTACATCATATTAGGTTTAAGCATTACATCTTGCATGGAACTTATGATTTCAAGTCATAACTTGGTGGTGAACCCCTCATTATTTTATAATCAACCCCTAGGATATCCCTATTGCATGATATCTTTCTCCTTTCTCCATTGGATTGAGATATCTAAAGTTTTTCCTTGAATGTTCAAGTGTTGAGTTTTGTTATTCTATGTCCCAAACCCTAGAACCCCATAGAAAAATACACCCTTTTCTCTGAGTAGATAATTGTCTTTGTATTCCATGTACTTCACAAAACATATTAAACTCAGGGGAGGTGAATTATCTACCTTTGTCAAATCTTAAGCATTTTATCCTCAAAATCACTTCATTTTCAACCAAATCTTTGAATGTCTTGAATTTATCTAATGCATCTAATTTCTCTCTAAGAAATGTAAGCCATGTACATCTAGAGTAATCATCAATCAAAAGCATAGAGTACCTTTCACCTTGTAGACTTCTCACTCTTGTAGTACTATAGAGATTTGTATGAATTAAATCTAGTAGTCCAATTGTAGATTATTCCTTTGATCTGTAATGGCTTCTAGCTTGCTTTCCAAACTAACAATTCCTACAAATAGCATTGTCAAGCTTTGTAATCCTTGGTAAATCTCTCATGGCCTGAACTACACTAATCCTCACCAAATTATCAAAAATCATTTGAAACATTCTCTGATGCCATAACCAGTTGTCATTAATTTGAGTCATAAAGCATCATCCATCAATATCTTTAATTTGATAGATATTTCCTTGAGATTTCTTCCCTACAACAATCATTATTCTATATCCTTTCTAGATCTCATATCTCTCATCCTCAAACACAAGATTTTATCCTTTACTACATAATTTTCTAACACTCAAAATGTTATGCCTTAAGCCCTTAACATAGTAGAGATCATCAATATTATGCTTGTCATCATAACTTATTGAACCTATCCCATAAATTTTTCACCAGTATAATCTCCAAACATAACCAAGCCTCCATCATATTTTTCAAGTTTAAAATACTTACTCTTATCACCAGTTATGTGATGTGAAAAACCACTATCAATAACCCAATAGTTATTTTCTTGTTTAGCATGTAGGGAAGAGATTATAGTACCTTTACTTTTCTCCTTCTCAGGAGGGCATTCCTTTCCCTATTTTTTAAAATTAGCAGAAGTAGGTTCATCCTTTATAGCAAAGAAGAAGCATTCATTGTCATCAAGATCTTCATAATTAGAATCCTCATCACACATACTAGCATTGTCATTAACATATTATGCTCTATTGATCTTCTTACCTTTCTTTTCTTTCTCAAATGTTTGTTTATTCCTCTTACCTCTTTTTGGATACTTTGCATCATAATGTCCTATTTTTCCACAACTGAATCATTTAAAGGGTAACTTACTTTCATACTTTTTAGACCCTTTCATCATCCTTCTCATAAGGTTATCTTTGATTTCATCAATATTTTCTTTATCCAAATATTTAGCTTTTGTATCCTTAAAGGAAGTCTCTGATTTGCATCCACTCCTTAGATTTGGATTCCTCATCTCATAAGATGTCAGAGATCTCAACAACATATCTTTAATGTAATTCTTGTAATCTATACTTTGTTTAATAACACACACCTTTTCATTGTAAGCGTCAAGGAGAGTTCTAAGAATCTTCTTTAGAATCCTAGTTTCATCTATAGTAGTACCAAGTCCTCACATTCCAACTACTATCTCATCCAATCTCTTTACATAAGTTTTAACATTCTCATCTTTAGACATATGTAGAAGCTCTCAAACTATGTTTCCAAATTTTGAAAATTTTCCTCTTTTTACTCTTTCATCACCCTCATGTGCCCTTTCCAAAGCATCCTGGACTTAGTAATTTTCATATTCTGAACCTTAATCAACTTGAAATGTACAAGAATTTTTTTCAAAACATACTTCACCATATTGTTCATTTCATGTGCCTTGATCTCATCAATTATACTTGAACCATTAGCAGGAGGAGTGTAAGGATTCTTGTAAGCTTTCTCCACATCATATCCACAATACTCTAGATATTCTTCCATCAATATTTTCTAGATTGCATTATTAGTTCCATCAAACCTCAGATAATCATAAGTAACTTCACTAGCCATCCCAAACCTTCCTTAGGTGGTTAAGCTCTGATACCAATTGTTAGATAGGAAAACTAAGAGGGGGGGTGAATCATATGTCAAAAAATTAAACCTTTAAAACATTCACCAAAACTAATTCTTAACACTGCTTAATTGAATAAACATTAAGTGCAAGTGCAAAAATTGAAAACCATCACACAAACACAACACTAGATTTATGTGGAAAACCCAATAAGGTAGAAACCATGGTGAGGATTAACTCACACTATAGAGAATATCAAAATCAATTACAAAGGCTCACTTCCTAAGAAATAAGGCTCACTATCAGAACAAGGACTCATTGTCTGGAATAGTACTCACTGTCCAATAGGGCTAACAACCTGGAGGCATCACTGCCACAAAGATACAAAGAAGATAGAAGAGATATGTTATAAAGAGAAGAAAATCTCAATGCAATAGAGAATCCACCATAATTTTCTCAACCACTTGCAGACATTCATGAATGATAGAGTACACCTTCACCTCACTGCATCTGAAAACTCAACATTTAAGCTTCACATTGATATGCCACACTCGCATCAC
Source organism: Sequoia sempervirens (assembly GCA_007258455.2). Taxonomy (NCBI): domain Eukaryota; kingdom Viridiplantae; phylum Streptophyta; class Pinopsida; order Cupressales; family Cupressaceae; genus Sequoia; species Sequoia sempervirens. The sequence goes on along the minus strand of VDFB02200957.1, from coordinate 14,348 downwards.
ACACAATCACTGATTTGCATCAATATTGCATCTATATACTCTATTTCTTCTCACTTATCTCTCTTTGTACACAATTTCACCACTAAATCATCCTATATATATACCATCCTCAACTTTGAAACATATCCAAAGTCATCCATCCAACATTAAATTCAAATTAGGTTGGAACCAAAACATCCTAGGGTAGAATTAAAATGAGGGCAACCCAAACGCATGCTTGGTGAGGACCCAACTATATCCAACATGCTACATCAATTCTGAAGATAGTGTTTAACTCAAGGTAAGCCAAACTAGTGTAAAACACATAGAAAAACTAAGCACGATCCTTCTAAATACAAAAGTTATCTTCAATACAATAATAAAAACTCAACTTTAGAACCACAAGTCATAATACTTCACCAAAGAGAAAGAACAACTTTTCTCCTGGACCTCAACTAGAACACAAAAAACCAAAATTAATAATTTGTGAACATATCTCACATTATACAATGAATCATGAGCCAAAAATCAAGATATAGCAGCTTCCAACAAACATGACCAACATATTTGAACCATCCAAACATAGGATCAAATTCCAGAGAAAAACTTGAAGCAACCATTGAATACCTACAACCTTTATTAGAGAAAATTTTCTCAATATCCTCAATATATAACCAATAACTTGCAACCATGACATTAATGACAACAACTTGTTAATAACCAATTGACCAATTCACATCAATGACAAAACCTTTATTCTTTTTAATTCTTGAAACAACATGATCATACCCTATCAAAGGCCAAGATAAATAGAGAAAAACCAAGGATCAATCACAACCCTCCCAATGTGATGTGGAACGAGGCTATTTTTCCAAGAAAAAGGATCCAACTTTGATGGTAAAACACAATGTGGAACACATCTAGGTTATTTTTCCATAATATATGTTGCTCACTCTAGGGTAGTGGAAAATCAGTCTTTCCACTAGGTGAGTTGTCCCAATGAAGTGGAAAATGAGAGAATCATATTAGCCTCTCATACCATACCAAAGTTATCCTCCTAACAACTTCAATAAGGAACCATAATGTAATGATTTTGTAAATGCTTTTGTAATGTAAAATTTTATTAAAGGGGATTTTGCTTTGTTCATGTAAAGGTATTCTTCTTAGGGAGCATAATGCCTAATTTGTCCAAGAGAGGATGAGTCAAGGTGGTAGATCATCACTGATGAGATGCCTCATTCATATCATGCCATGACAGTAGATCATACACTCTTGGACGGTATCAAACCCAATGACACCACCAAGAAGAGGACACATCATAAGGAAAAAAAAATCACACCATGAAATTTTTTTGAAAGATGACATCGCTGTATGCCCCCATTTTAAAGCAATATCTACACCATTACTATGAGCAATTGCTTTAAAGTAGCCAAAATTTTTGCATAAGACATGAGATCTTCCCTCGAAAAATGCTATGCCAAGTCATATGTTTCTGAGATAAGATGTGTCATGAAATAGGAAAGAAGGGTTTTCCCCACAAATACATAAGTGATCTATATATTTTAGGTCACTATGTTTTTGCTACAATGTTTTCATAGAGCATGGAATTTTCATCATTCCCCAAATACACATAGAACTAGAAGAATGACACAAAGAGAATGAAAACAAGGAAAAATCCTTTTGCGCGAACATGGAAGATACCTAAATGTCTTGATGCCTTGCATCATCCCCTAAAGGAAAATAAAAGAAAAATGCAATGATTATGACATATATAATAATGAAAGGTACATATAGAGGAATGCAAAGAGAGAGAGAGGTACATCAAATGAAACAACATGGGGGATCACATTACACACATGCAATCACACAAAGAAAACATGAAAATGCAAAAGGATAGTAAGGCACATGCAATTCAACCCAAATAAGGTCATCCACATCCAAAGATTGGTTGGTATAAATGGAAGGTAGACAACTACCTAAAGGGACAAGAGCAAGTGTCAAACTAGGGGAAGCATCAAGTTCAACACTCTTTTTAGGAGATTTGTCATTTAAGCTCGTACAAGAAGAAAACAATGTATTCAACTCATCATGCACTTTTTCATCAATCTCTGTAATTTCAATATCATCATCTAAATTTATCACAATAGGAGGTCAAATAACATTTTCCATGCAACATTGTGTTCTTTTATATTGTGACGAAGGTATAGGATCATCATTCTTTTCTTTAGGTAAGTTTGGATTCTTATTTTCTATGTTGTTTCCTTCTTGAGTTTGTAATCTATGAACAATAGCATGACATCTACTCCTACACTCTCTAGCACATCAATTTCATTTTAATCTATTGCCAATTTGAGTTTTTGTAAGAGCAGGTTTTTCATTCATAAGTTCCTTCTCTTCCTAGGGAGGAATGGAAGAAACAGTTTAGTAGGTTGTTTGACCACTTTCTCTTTGGCTTTATAAACTTGTTTGACTCTAGGTGGGACAACAAGATTCTTTGTGTTATCTCATGGTCTCTTGTAGGAAATTGCATAAGGTTTTTCTATAGTTTACTCTTGTAAGTTCAGAAGTGTTTTTGGTTTGATCATTGGTTCATCAAGGATAGGTGTTTCATTTATAGGTTAAGACATGTTTCAAAGGGATAATTTTGTTATTTTCTTTTCCTTGAACTTTTGATATGATTTGAAAAAGAAATCATCATGAGGCTTGATAGGTTCCATAGGCTTGGGCCAATTGTAATCTAATGAAAAAAATTCCCTTTTTCTTATGTAGGATTAAATCCACTATGATGGATAGTAAAGATATCATTTCCAAATGAAAACTTTAGACATTTATGCACAACCAAAGAGATGACATTCATGGAGCGAAGCCATGGATGGCCTAGCTTCACATGAAATTGCTTTGATTACAAAATGATGGAAAATGAGACAATTAATGTTTTTAGTTCCACTTTTAAATGGAGATCTATTGCACCTATCATAGGGAAAGAAAACCCATTATGCGTATTGATCCATGCTTTTGATTTGTCACATGTATCTTGATAAAAATTATGCACATATAGGAATTCTTCAGTGATCACATTCTCTCCATAGATGGGATCAATCAGTGTCCCATTAGTGGGCTTGTTATTGATGTGGCCAACTATGTAAGAGGACCATCAGGTGCATGTTTACCTATGTCATTTTGTGAGAAAGCAATACCAAGAGGTGTTTTAGTTGAGCCCTTATGAGGTATAACTTCAATAAATGCTACCACTTTCTCTACAAGATGTGGTTGCATATGATCATTATCCATATTAACATTGTTCTTAGTTTCAGTAGGAGGATTGACTGTGGCATGTATTTTGTTATAGTCTTGTTTGTACAAGTACTCATGAAAGAAGCAACTAATGTTATAGATGATTTTTGTTTCATTCTGAGTGTTAAGAACCTTCCTTAGATTTTGTATAATGGGAACCATGCTGATGACTATGCTTTCACTAAGGATATGGGCTTGTAAGTTTTCTAGTTTTTCATCTATCTTTTCAATAACATCATGCCCATTGATCATAGGAAGTGAAGTCATGGGTAATGAAGTATACAAACTATGAGCCATGGAGGGTTGATAGTCAACACTATCATAAAGAGAATTAAAAAACCCAAGATCCACAATGAGTGAGATATCGTGGGATGACATGAGCCTCAAACTATGTCTTATAATAGTATTACAAATAGGACACCAAGTTGTAAATCTCATACAAGTTTTACAAACCTAGTGTGCAAACGAAAAAATGGTAAAGGGGAAATGCAAGAACCTAGAGTGAAATGCAATTTTCATATTCTAAGCAATTCTATTTACTAATTAAATAATGCAATAAACTAAAAATGAAATGTTTGAATGCAATTTTGAATATTTAGTAATGCACTAAAATGAAGAAATTTAAGCTAAATGCAATAAAATTAATGACACATAAAATTAAAAAAATAAAACTGGAAAGTAACAACATCGAACAAAAGCTAAAAACTAAGATTTTAGTATCCAAAAAATGCAAATCGATAGCTAACAGGGACTCATTCACTAGTAAGGGAGAATGGGTCCTGGTTAAGTTTTTCTCAGATGTTTTAATGGATTTTAGAGTAATTTTTAATTCCTTTTCAGATGCCAAAAGATGTAGGTTTGACCTAATGAGGGATTTATTCACCAGTAAGGGAAAATGTGTCCTAGTTAGGTATTTTTAAACTTTTTGTTTTAGTGATTAGCAAGATTTTAGTAAATCATTCAGTTCCATATTTGAGATAGTGAGTTTTAGTTTTAGTTTTTTCAGAAATGTAATGTGAAAATTAAGTGAAAAGGTGAATGTAAAGGCATAATTTGAAATGTAATTTTTTTTTTAATTGCAAATAAATGAGGTATGAAATGCACAATGACTGGTTTGTTTTTATATTTTTTCAGATTTAGAGAGATGAAAAACAATGCAAATCTAAACCCTAAATGAGATGCAATTGTAAATGCAATGCAAGAAGCCCTAAATGAGATCTTAACTCAATGAAAATGAAATGCAAGTGAATGAAAGATATAATCTAAGATTCAAAGACTACAAAAACCAAAAAATTGCAATGTTCAATATGTAAAGTCCATCATTAATGAGTAGGTGGTAAATAGGGTTCACCAAAATCAATCAACAAGATGATGAACCACTAAATTTTTCCATACAAAACACATGCAATTTGTGTAATTATGATAGTAAAAAAATGTAAATAAAAAGCATAATTAATACCTATCTATTATAGTAACTGTGAGGTAGGTTTTCAGAGCTCAAAGAGGTGTGTGCCTTGTTGCAAGAAGCCTATTTTTAGGGCACAAAAGACCAAAATGGGTCCTTGTTAGGGTTTCTAAAACTGAGATCTCATTTATTTTCCTTAATTTCTACAATCTCATATTCCCGACTGTTAGCTCATGAAAACCTATACTTAATTTTGTAGCTTTAATTCTTCATTCCTGCACTTTAAAGGTCAACATTGCAACTTGAAATTTTTGATAATTTTTCTCTAAAATTTCTCTCCATTTGATCTTAACCTGTAAATCTACAAACACACATTCAATGGAAGAAAAACTTGTTTATTGTTAGTGAATTTTGGATTTCCTAAGTCAAACCCCTTGTAGGTAATTAAACCAAATGACAAGACAATGAAATTGAAGCATGAAAGATGAAATGTAGATACCTTGGATATTGTCTTGTAATACAAAATTTCAATCTAACATGTAGTGTCCATGAATCATTTAGATCTTGATCCTTGAATATGATGTGAAACAATGCTTCCAAGTAGATCTTCAATGCTATACTCACTTTCTTAGCTCAACAACATATATGAATGCATCAAACCCTTGACATGATGATATGATGCATTGTACATGTTGTTGGCATGTTCTTCTATTTTTACGTGATGATATTGAATCTACTTTTGTGAATATATATGACGGTACATGTTATTGGAATATTTACTTCTATTTTTTACACTTTTTATGGATGAATCCAATGTATTTGTACATAGTTTGTACTTTCACTATATTCTTATAACTTGTTGGCAATGAACTATGTAAGTAAATATATTCATTGTATTTAAGTCCTATATAAGTATGTAATTTTCAATGATAACATGGCATGTAATTAGATAATTCTCTTGAATTATTATATAAATAAAAATATTTTCTCACCAATAATGTTTTATTTAGTGTTATTTGAGATAGTTTACATTACAAATCCTCCTCTTTTTTCAATGGAGTAAGTAGAAGTTTAGGTTGAGTTAGTCAACATGTTATTCATGAACCCTCAAGGTGATATAGGTGAACGATTTGATCAAATAAACTAAATCTTTAAAATTCGTATAAAGGAGTCTTTGTTGAGTTATGACTCCTTATCATAAAATGACCAAATAGTTTATGGTGAAGTGTGGTAAGGTACAATTAATAGAATCTATAACATAGGGGAGAAGAAATCCTAAAATAAAGAACCTAAGATTCCCTTTTTCCATTGACGTCAAAAGAGAGAAGAGAGATGAAATGAAAGTGTATTGATGGAGAGACAAAAATTGGAGAGATATGAGAGAGTTTTGAAGAGAAGGGTAAAAAAATAAAGAAAATAGGGGTCGGTAATTTCCTTATTCTCCATCAATGAAAAAGGGGAGATTATTTGACATAGTTTTTTCATTGATGTCAAATATATCTTATATTGGTATTGTCGGTTATAGATTATCATTGATATCAAGTATATGTGAAAGCAACATGTCAGTTGTAGATGTTGCAAATGTTAGTGTTATCATTATTGAAAAGAAGCAACATGGGAAGTCTGGGTACATCTGGAATTGGTGGTTCTTGTATGTCTACTACTTATGTCCATATAAATATAGAAATGTTTATGGTAGTGTTCTAAGGTTTTTTTCTTAGAGGCATAATAATCACTATACTAAACTTCCATTATTTTTGGTACCACATTCTATTGCTATTCATAATTATTACTTGTAATTTAGAAGACAAGTAAAGTTACTTGTGATATATGTTAGTTTCATATTTGATAAGATTTTAGTTTCAAATGAATCATATAGAAATGATAAAGTGAAGAATATAATACCTAAATAACTACAATAGATGGTTGAAGGATTGCACCACAAAAGGGAAGCATGCACTAGCTAGATGATATGTGTGAAGGTAAAATAGGACTAATTAATATCATGGTAGGAAGGAAATGAAAACATTTTACACCTACAGTTATGCATTTGATTTGGGGCCAAGTCAACTATACATTTTACATAATTTTGAATTAAGGTTATATCTTTGGCTAACATGGAAAATTGTGGATGGTGTTAAATGGATTTTAGGCCAACATGAAGATGTTAACATGATAGAATTGATATATGTTGTTGATTATTTAATGAAAATATGTGGATATGGAGAAGTGTGTTGAGTATGTGAAATATGTGAATAAATGGTGTGTGAGTTGAAAAGAGAAGTAAAGTGTGTTGAGAAAAATTTAGATATTATCATAGGATGTGCTTTCCTATTAATGTAGAACAAGCTATGTAAAAGAAGATCTATATTCCTTTTGTGATGTGAGTTTGGAGCCTCTTAATTCTAGTTGGTTCTCAATGATTGTGTTGAATTTTAGTCTAAGAGGATTCATGTCTCCTATAGGTTTGTGCTTTAAAATAATATTTTTGTTGGGAAAATATCTCTCAGTGTTGCAATTACATAATGTACTATTGATATATCCATGATGGGGGAGGGTGTAGGGGGGTTCCCACAGTGAGGGGTTATGAGGGACCATCCCCTCAGCTAGGGTCTAGGGGTAGTGATGGGTTTGGTTATTAGTATCTTTTTGTTTCTTTTCATATACTCTTAAGACACTCTACATGTTTTTAAAGTATCTCTTTGAAACTACTTCCATAATATGTTGTCCTTTCATACATACTTTTCTACCTTGAACCCATTTTGTAGAAATGAAATATGGTGAAAATATTTATAGCATTTCATGGTTGAAATATGAATATATGTGTGTGTGTGTGTGAACGAATTGTTGTGATTTAATTATGGTGGTTAGTTGCATTCATACATTTCTAGATTAATCTCTTTGCATCTCAACACATGGTAGCAAGAAAGGAGTATTTGTAGCAAGCACCAAAGTAGCAGAACATAGGATTAATGAAGTTCAAGCCATCCAAAGTGCAGGAAGTTGTGGAGCTGAGCATGGTCAGTATGGAAGGAACAAATGTTTGAAGATATATTTTCTTGAATGTTGGACATTTTCCCATGTGTTATACATGTAAGTTGTCCTTATTTGAATAGGTCTATTTTTTACTTAGATGAATAATTCAATCATTATTCCACCTCCTCATATCTAGGAGTAAGATTTATGATTGTAGTTAGTTAGTTAGTTGGTAGTTCAAATAATAATCTCTCCATTTTGTATTTAAAGTAAGGGGATGAGTTCATAGATCAGTTAGTTGATTTTGTTATAAGTTACTAGCAGTTGGAAGTTTTCTAGTTTTTCCAATTATCTAGAGACATGTTGTTACAATGATACTATTGAATAAAATAAGCAAGAAGGATTTTGTTTGATATCTGTCATTATGTAATGAATGGAGTTGTATGGTGCATTAATGTGTGAGAATAAGAGTTAGATTTAGTTTTTAGTTAAGTGAGACAATCTTCTGAGCTGCCCACTTAGGCACAACCCTTCACTTTATTCATCTATTTGTTTATTTATGTTTTTTCATTATTTATGTTTTCATTAGTTTACATGTGCATTGTAAGTAAAATGGTTTATGGTTAGTTAAAGTTGTGGTTTTTCATGAACATAGATAAATCATAGTTCTGTAGAGATTTAGATTGATTACTTTGTTGTTTTAAACAATTTCAAATTAATTTTTCACTCGTATATCTTTAACTATCACCTATAGCGTATGTTGTAGTTACTTGTAGACACTAGGTTTTGTAATTATTTTCATCGTTTTTACAATTCTGTCAAATTCTAGCAAGGTAGAATAGTTTGAATAAGTTTTTGTAGAGTAATTTAGGTTAGAACAAGCTTATGAAGATGCATATAGTGGATTTCCATTATAATTTTACATACATTAGTTGATAATTTAATGTTCGCTTGCAATGTCAAGAGGACTGTTCAACTTGGCACACCCTTCAATTGTGTAAAATTTACCAAGTCCCTAACACATTAGTTTTCCTTTATATTTTTTACACCATTTTTAGGGATGGTGCTATCTTCATAGTTCTATTTTTACAAAGCTTTCATAGATAAAATTTTCTAGTTTACATTAGGATTGATAGATTTCATCTTTAAAAACCTAGAGTTATACTAACATTATGCAATTTCATTGGCATACAAAGAAAAACCTTCCATATGCAGAGGTGGAGATAGAACCAAGGAATATTCATCCCTTCAGACACTCAAGATAGAGAATATACTAGTTGTTTTGCTGAATATAATACTATGAAGATATTTGAAAGAGTAGACACTACCTTTCGATATTCATCACCATCATCATCTTCCACAAGTACTAAAGGGACCTTCCAAACAATGGAAAATCTTGATCCACCAAAAAAAGGTAATTTTAAGTTCCCCATTACTAACCAAGTCAAAGCTACTGTGCTAAAGAATACCCGACCATCAACATTACCAATATTTTATGGCTTGGTAAATGTGGAACCAGACACCTTTCTCTTTGGGTTTCATGTCTTGTCCATAAGTTATGATTACACTACTGATTCCCACCAACTCAAGCCCTTCCTAGCCACTTTTAAGGATTCTACCCGTAGATGGTTTATGGGGCTTGGAAAGGATTTTTTCCTAGATTGGGACACCATGAAGACAAAGTTATTAGAAAAATAAAAAAGGACTGTTGTAGAAGATTGGATAGAAGAAAATATGAAAATTTATCAATGTATCAAAAGGAGGATGATCCACTAGAAGACTATGTGTAAATATTTCAATTTTCTTTGAAAAAGAACCCAAAACATAAAATATCAAATGAATCCCTTAAATTGGTATTCTTAAGGGAAATTAATGAAGATAGTATGGATTCCTTCAACCTTATTGGGGGAGGAGACATTTCTACTAGCCCATTGGAAGACATTTTTAAAGTCTATAGGAATTATTCTAGGAGTCTTTCAAGCAAGCCAAGAGGAGAGAGGTCATCGATCACAAGCAAGTCCTCCAATGGGGTTTCCAAAGTTGAAATCAGTCATCTAGCAACATAGTTGGACACAATCCACATCAAGAAGAAGTAGGAGGAAGCATAAGCCATGCTCATTGAGTACTATCCTAATTGTAGGTAGAGGAAAGAAAATTGTAAGTGTAAAAGAGTGGCCAATATCTAGCAAGAAAAGGTTGAGAAACCAGATTTATAGGAACTGGAAGGAGATGATGGAAAAAAATTCTACATAGCACAGAGAAGGTCATGGTAGAAAAGACAAGGTGTGCCACCAGACCTCCTTAGTTTTAATCCATCTTTCCCTTTGAGCAATCAAAACATTTTTCGTTGTAAATTCATCCTTGGAAAACAAATCAGAACTAGTGGTAGAATCCTCAACAATGGAAACAAGCCCAACCAAATTGGAACCAACAACCAAATCCATGGCCACAAAAAAAAATTCAAGGTTCCAATTACAATAAACAATGGCCAAACAACCAAAATCAATGGTAGCCTTAGTGGTAGAAAGGATAGCAATGGCCACAAAAAAATATGAATTACTAATAGTCTATACTACCTCCACCACCAACTCATCAACAAGATCTAATGCCTCCATCAAACCCTTAGTATCAACCATCTAGACCATCACAAATACCTTCCCAACCCACAACTAACCCTAACACTAAGCCTATTCAATAGGATTATACTAACAAAGTTGTCCAATACCCTGCTTATGGGGTAGAGGTGAGTGACCTGCATCTCAAATAAGGGAAGCAACTTGTAGGACCTTCATCTCCCAAAATTATAGAATTAGACGATGAAGAACCCACAAACAAAGCCTTAGATAATACACCTTTGGAATCCTAGTTCAATCAAGGGATCCAAACCACATTACATATGCATCCTCCATTCTCAGAACATTTGGCTATCCAACAACAACATACACAAGATGAAATAGACCTTCTAAGCCACTTAAAGGATATCAACATTAAAATCCCTTTGATCCAAGCTATCAAAGATATTCCCATTTATACTAAGACTGTTAAGGATCTCTGCCTTAACAAGCCAGGAAGGGAAAGAAATGACCTACAAATAGTTCACATTTTGGGTAATTTTTTTGATATAATGTTGGGAAATATAACTATTCCAAAATATACATATCTTGGTAGTCTAGTAGTGGACACTAGAATCAATGGGACTCTTATTAAAAATAATTTGATATACCTAGGTGTTGTAATTAATGTGATGGACAAGGAAACCATGTAGCTACTACAGTTAGCCAATCTTAGGCCTACTCAAATACTTTTGGAATTATTTGATAGGTCTACAGTTAATCCTGAAGGAGTTATTGAGGACCTTTTCATTGCATTAGATTCTTGGGATTACCCTATTGACTTTATAGTACTTTAACCCAAAGTTAATCTAGTTGGTTATCAACTAGTCTTAGTTCATCCTTGGTTAGCCACAATCGATGCATTCATAGGTTGTAGATCAGGAAAAATGATCATATCCAACATAACTATAATCAAGAATTTAGTACTTTATCCACCAGCTCAGCCACATGAAGACCTTGAGCAGACCATTTGGTCACACCTAGATAATGAGGGAAATTTATTACATACCTTAATGACCATAGAGTGTAGCCCTCTCCTAGATATTAAATACGGGGATAAGCTAATAGCTCATATCATACAAAATGATTGTGGAAGGCACCCAAAACAATAGGGTTGTCTATCCTATTTGCAAGATCCTTTGGAAAGTATAATAACTACCAATTCCTCATGAGGTATCCCAAATAATTTACACCTTGTTACCCTATCAATGCTTTCCAATAATACCTAGCCTTGATCTATCTTTTGTACAAGAAATGTCTATGCAATTAGAGATCAAGCGTAGAAAGATGTTGAATGTTAATAATGCATTGAATGATAAACAATATAAATCCTTGCATATTGTGTTGCAGGAACATGCAACATATTTTGTATTGGATTATAGTGATATGAAAGGAATTGATCATTCCTTATGCATGCAAAATATTTATATCAATGATGGCTACAAACCCATAAGGCATCCGCATAGGCATATGAGTCCAACCCTTAGAGAAATTGTGAAAGTTGGGAACTAAAAAAGCTTTTGAATGTAGGATTCATATATCATATATGAAACAGTGAATATATTTCACCATTGGTCATAGTACCTATAAAGGGTGGTAAATGGAGAGTGTATGTTGACTACAGGGAACTAAATACTGCCCAAAGAAAGGATCACTTCCTATTTCCATTCATTGACTAGGTTCTTGATTCTTTGGGAGGGAAGAAATATTTATCTTTTCTTGATGGTTTTAGTGGTTATAACCAAATTAATATTTCCCCTAAAGATCAAGATAAAACCATGTTTAGCTATCCCTGGGGTACCTATGCATATTTTGTTTTACCTTATGGTTTGTGCAATGCTCCAACCACATTTCAAAGAGAAGTACTTAGTATATTTTATGATCTTGCACATGATAAGATGGATTTTTACATGGATGAATTCACCACATATGATAAAAATATTGATGAGGCTTTACAAAATTTAGAAAAAAACTTGAAAAAATGCACTAAACACAATTTATCATTAAGCAATATAAAAATATTTATGACGGTGACAAAAAGCATTGTCTTGGTACATTTTCTTTCTAGTGGAGGGATACAAGATGACCCTAAGAAGATTGAGATTATATCTATACTTCTTGTCCCTTAGAAACAAAAGGATGTGAGAATCTTTCTTAGACATGTAGGTTATTACAAGAGATTCATTCAAGATTACAATAAAATAGTTCTACCTTTGTTTACTTTGTTGACGAAGGATATTGAATTTTAGTGGACTCCATATTGTTAGCGGTCCTTTGAGAAGTTAAAAGTAGCTTTGACTAATGCACCAGTTTTAAGTGGTCCAAATTAGACATTGCAATTTCACATTCAGACAAATGCATCAAAATTTACAATTGGAGCTATCCTGAGACAAAAAAAAAGGAGATAACGAATATACAATCTATTATATCAGCAAAAAACTCCAAGGAGTAGAGTTGAACTATACCATGATAGGAAAAGAAATGATTCTAGTTGTCTATGCCATTAAGAAGTTCATACATTATATAACTAGTTAACAAGTGTTCATACATACATATCATATAGACGTTAGGTACTTTATGAAAAAACTATTGGTAGGTAGAGGACTTGTAAGGTGGTTATTGTTGTTGTGAGAATTTGACATAACAATAGTTGACAAGCCTATAAGGGCTAATGTGGTTGTTGGTTTCCTATCTATATTGCCTACTCAATTATTAAAAGTAGTGGTTAATGATTCTTTCCTCAATGAATGTTTATTGTTTCTAACTATATATAATCCATTATATGTTGATATAGCTAACTACTTAGTAACATGGTGGCTTCTGGGTTACTTCTCTCCTAGGGAGAAAAGATAGTTAGTAAATGCTTCACCTATTCTTGGATTTTTGGATTCTTATTCTACACTAGCCCATGCATTAGGGAGGATGAAGTGTTTGACATATAGAAAGTCTACCAGGATGAACCTTGTGGTGGACATTTTTTAGCCAAGAGGACAACTTTTAAAATCTTAACAACATGATATTATTGGCCAACCCTTCACAAGGACTCTATTAAGTATACTAAAAGTTGTGATAGGTTCCTGGGAACGAGGAGACCTACAAGAATTGATGAGATGCATTTGCAACCCCAACTAGTACTAGCTCCTTTTGATAAATGGGGGCTAGATTTTATTGGCCCTATATCTCCCACTTCAAATAAAAAGGAATATATCCTGGTATGTACTAACTACTTAACCAAGTGGGTAGAAGTGAAAGCATTGCAATTTATCAGAGATGGAAATGTTGCAAAATTCTTATATGAGGAAATATTCACTAGGTATGGTGTTTCTAGGGAGATAGTGACTGATCAAGGGTCAAAATTCACATCAGACATCATAGCCCAGTTGGTTAAAGTATATAAGATTAGGCACAAGAAAATTAGGTAGAAGAAATTGACCCCATACCATCCTCAGGTAAATGGACAAGTTGAAGTTACAAATAGGGAGATCAAGAGCATATTGACCAAAATAGTACAACTTCATATAAGAGATTGGGTATCCAAATTTCCAAAAGATTTTTTGGCATATAAAACTACCTTGAAGACAACTATAGGGTTTACCCCTTATGAGTTGGTTTATGATAAAATAGTAGTGTTGCCTATAGAGTTTGAATACCAAATCCTACATACAACCGTTGACTTAGGGATGGACTTAATGAAATCTCAGAAAGAAAGGTTGCAACATTTGAATGCCCTGGATGAATTTAGATTGCAAGCATTGCACCATACAAAGGTTGTTCAGAAAAAAAGGATTAAATGGTATGACTAGTACATCAATACTAAGGAATTTGTTGTAGGTGATTGGGGACTTTTGTATGATTCTAGATATAAATATTTTCCAGGAAAATTATAGTCACACTAGTTAGGACCTTATGAGATCCAATAGGTGTTTCCTAATGGTGTAGTTCAGCTACAAACTATTGATGATGTGAAATTATCACTCTTGGTTAATGGCCATAGACTTAATTTTTACAAGAAACCACTTAAGCATGATAATTTTCTTCTAGCTCTGATGGATGAGTATGGTGTACACAGTTTCTTTGATTCA